>ML260250.1:0-23075 GCA_005239495.1 Nicotiana undulata | reverse complement strand
GTTCTGGTGCCTCGTGTGGTAGTTGATGCGGTGTTCACATATTAGAAACAGGCATGGCAGAGATTTTCAAGTGTGGGAACTGGGGTCTGAGTTTATTATATGGATAAAGGAGGATATCTTCACATTTGATCAAGCTTATGTGCTCAACCGGGTTGTGGTAGCACGGGCAGGTGCACGAGGTGTTAAATAGTGATTCCAGGTAATTCTGGGGCAGTTCCTGGCACGTTCGAGGACGAACGTCTGTTTAAGTGGGGGAGAATGTAACGACCCGACCAGTCGTTTTGAGATCCAGCGCGTCGTTCAGTAGTTGGGAGTCATGAACAGCTTCATTTCGGGTATTGTGACTTGTGGGTATTGTCAGAGTTGAAATTTAGGGGGTTCCGGGTTAAATTGAAAGGAAAATTCTCATTTCAGAAGCCTTAAGTTGAGGAAATTGAGTAAGACTGGAATTTTGAGTAAACTGTGATGACCCAAAAGGGCATCTTATGTAAATTTAATTATGACTGTGTTCCGAGGCCCTGAAAGCCTCCGTCAATCTCACCTCGATGTGCGTGCGCAGCCCGGGCGCGTAGCCGGGAAGCCTTTATGTGGAAACTTGATAAAGAGTTGAATTTATGATAATTAGTTGAATAAAGTTGACTTTGGTCAACATTTTTGGTGAACGGACCCGGATCCGTGATCCGACGGTCCCGGAAGGTCCGTAGGAAAATATGGGACTTGGGCGTATGCCCGGAATCGAATTCCGAGTACCCAAGTCCGAGAAATGAATTTTTAAAGGAAATTGTTTTATGAAAATATTAAAGGCTTATGAAAAAATGAACCTTGATGTAAAATCTGTGCGGCCGNTGAGAAAATTGGAGTTAATGAAGTTTTGAGCATTTTTAAAGAACTTGAAATTTGGCTTGAAATGTGATTTTATGTTCCCGAGGTCCGAATGAAATTCCGTGACCGGGAATAGTTCCGTTATGTCATTTATAACTTGTCTGCAAAATTTGAAGTCATTCCGAGTAGTATAGACCGGTTCGGCGCATTGAAGTGAATTCTAGAATTTCTTAAGTTCTTAAGTTGATTCAATTTGGTTTTGGGATTGAATTTTGAGTAAACGACCTCGGAATCAGGATCCGAAGATTGCAGCAGGTTCGTACGATGATTTTGGACTTGGGCATATATCCGGATCGGGATTTGGATAACCCGAGAGCATTTCGGTGTATATTGTGGAAGTTAGTATTTTTGAAGAAATTTCCTAAGTTTGGCTTGAAGCGCATTTCAATGATATTGATGTCCGTTTGGGATTCCGAGTTTGGGAATAGCTCCGTATGGTGATTCTGGAGTTGGGAGCGCGATCGGAAGTGAATTCGGATGTCCGGAGGTCATTTTGAAGTCATTTGGCTAAAGATAGAAATTTTAAGGTTTTTGAGAAGTTTGACCGAGAGTTTGACTTTTTGATATCGGGGACGGATTCCTATTCCGAAAGTTGGAGCAGGTCCGTAATGTCGAATATGACTTGTGTGCAAAATTTGGGGTCAATCGGACATGATTTGATAGGTTTCGGCATCGGATGTAGAAGTTGAAATTTCAAAGTTCATAAAGTTTGAATTTTAGTGCGATTCGAGATTTTGGCGTTGTTTGATGTGATTTGAGGCCTCGAGCGAGTTTGTATCATGTTTTGGAAAATGTTGGTATAATTGGTTAAGGTCCCGGGGCCTCGGGTGGATTTCGGAAGGTTAACGGAATGACTTTAGGACAAAAGAAAGAAGGAAAATTGCAGAAAATTTCTGCAGATTTTGGACAGCAATTAGTGCACGAGGAGCCTACTTTGGAAGTTTATATATCGAAATCTATAAGGAATCTGAGAATTTGCAAAACATGAAAGTTGTAGCCCTTGCAATCTAGTTTTCAGAATGTTAAACCATGCATCATTTCGACATTTTTACTTGAAAATATGATACGTTGAAGTTGGCTGGTCGAGCAGTTTCGATAGAATTTCAGAAGCACAAGGCCGACTTTAGAAGCTCATATCTCGAAATATATAAAGGTTTATATGGTGTACAACCTATCGAATTAAAGATCTTTGAGTCTAGTTTCTAAATCCTAAAACCGTTTGTTATTTGGATATTTGTACAAGACGTTATGGGTGTCTTAACAGAAGGTGTTCAACAAGAGAATTTTAATAGGATGTACAACCTGTGCAGCACAAGTGCAAGGTACAACTCGAAGAAGCAGGGGCATATTCTTTAAACTCGAATTTTGGCCATTTCTTTCATTTCTTTCATTTGGCTTGGATGATTTTGGAGAGCATTTCAAGGGGGATTTCATCAAGCATCAAAGGTAAGTTGTTTCTACTTATTTCCAAGCTAAATACAAGATTTATCACATAGATTGGATATGAGAAATTCGAAAAAATATGAAAAAATTGCAAGGAAACTTAGAATTGATAAAATTTGATTTTAACCATGAATTTGAGCATGAAAATTGTAACAAATTGTATATTTGAGTTAGTAAAGTTATGGGTAGAATTTATCTTCGAGAAATTTCGGAATCCGGGCACGTGGGCCCGAGGGCATTTTGGTCAATTCCTTGAGCGGAGTTGGGAAATTATATAATCTGAATTTTTAGAAAATATTAGAGTACACTTTCATTGAATTATCGTTATTTGGATAGTTTGGGGGCGTTGCGCATCCGTTGGGGTCGTCGTAAGGGCTTGGAAGCCGGTTATGGAGCTTCGGAGCGAGGTGAGTCTCCTTTCTAACCTTGTAAGAGGGAATTGTCCCCCTAGGTAACTTCAAATGCTATGTGTACTTGTTTGGGGGCTACGTACGCACCAAGTGACGAGAGTCCGTACGTAGTGGCTATTATTGTTTTGTCCGGGTAGTTAGGCCATATCATGTTCATTGTTTTCCCCTGTCATGATGTAAATATGCTCTGTGCTTCTGTTGTGATTGGTGATGTTTCATCTAAATGATAGTGATACTTGACTCATTTCCATTGTTCTTGGTTTTCATTAAGGGATCGGGCCGTACGCCACGGCGGAGTGATGCGAGTGATTACACCATGGGATCGGGGCCACGACGGAGTGATGAGAGTGATTACACTATGGGATCTACGCCACAGCGGAGTGATGAGAGTGAATTCATTATGGGATCGGGTCGTGCGCCACGGCGGAGTGATGCGAGTGATTACACTATGGGATCGGGCTGTACGCCATGGCGGAGTGATGAGAGGGAATTCATTATGGGATCGGGCCGTACGCCACGGCGGAGTGATGAGAGTGATTACACTATGACATCGGGCCGTACGCCATGACGGAGTGATGAGAGTGAATTCATTATGGGATCGGGCCGTACGCCACGACAGAGTGATGAGAGTGATTTCACTTTGGGATACAGGACTTGCTTTATTTCCACTGTTATTTGGATACCTCTTATTGATGCATTTTGATGTTTATTTGTCTTAAATGCCTACTATTTTCCTTAAATCCTGTCTATTATTATCACTGTTGGACCTTAGTGAGTATCGAGTTGACCTCTCGTCACTACTTCTTCGAGATTAGACGGGATACTCACTGGGTACATATATGTATATGTACTCATACTACACTTTATGTGCATTTTGTTGCACAGGTACCTTTATAGTACAGTGATTGATTTGGAGACTTATACGGGCTGCATTCATCCAGAGGCGTTCCACAGCTGCCGGAGCCTCTCTTCTGTACTTACATTTTATATTTATTGCCTTTGTCCAATTTGTTTTTCGGACAAGTGTTGTATAATTGTATAAATCCTTAGAAATTGCTCATGTACTTGTGTCACCGGGTTCTGGGGATGTGCTGAGTCTTGTTTTATGGAATTAAATAGATTTCTTGTCGTGTTTAATTTACAAAAAAAATTGTTTATTTGATTATGAAATGCAATAAAGGCAACGATTTCGAAATTGTTAAACAGGAAGGTATTTCAACTGATTAAGGGGTTGGCTTGCCTGAAAGTGGTGTCCGGCGTCATCACAACCCATATGTTTTGGGTAGTGACAATTATCCACAGGGTGATATGGCGATGAAGTAATTCATTTGATTTGCCAGCTTTCGAGGAATTTTATGATTTGTGAGCCTATGAATTGGGGGCAATTATCATAGACGATATCCTTCGGTATCCAAATTGACATATTATATTTCTCCATATGAAGCTTTTTAATTCTTTTTCTCGCACCTATTTGGAAGCTTCTGCCTCCACCCATTTTGTGAAATAGTCAGTTAACACGAGTAAGAACCGTACATTTCCTTTAGCTGAGGGAAGGGGTCCCACTATGTCCATCCCCCATTTCATGAATGGCCATGACGATATCACTGGGTGTAATAGCTCTGCCGGTCGATGCATGTCGTTAGAAAATCGCTGGCATTTGTCGCATTTAGTTACAAAGCTTTCTGCCTCTTCGTCCATTTTGGGCCAATAGTACCCTGCTCTGATTATGGTTTTGACTAAATATCTCGCCCCTGCATGATTTCCAAAGTGTCCTTCGTGTACTTCTTTCATCACAAACTCTATTTGATTTGGTCCGAGGCATTTTGCTAGGGGACCTCCGAACATTTTGCGATATAGAGAATTGCGAATGAGGCAGGTTCATGCAACTTTTTGGAGAAGTTCTTGAGCTGCTTTTTTGTCTTCAGGTACGGTGCCATTATGCAAAAAAAAAAATACGTTCCTCAATCCCAGGTTAAATTGATAAAAGTTACCTCATTTTTGTCCTGGCCAATTGCTGAATTAAACAGGTGGACGACAATTGCATTGTCTTTATTTGTTACTTCTATAATTGCTGCGAGGTTAGCCAATGCATCCGCTTCGGCATTTTCCTCTCTATGTGTTTTTATAACCTTCCATGTTTTGAACTGCGTTACGAGATCTCATTCCTTTTCCAGATACTATTGCATCGGAGTCTCTCAAGCAATATAAGTCCCCCGCATCTGATTTACCACAAGTTGGGAGTCGCTTTTAATCACGATCTACTCAATTGAGAGTTCTCGTGCTAGTTCAAGTCCTGCAATGACAACTTCGTACTCTACTTCATTGTTATTTATAGTATAATATTTAATAGCTTGTCGTGTCTTTTCACCCATGGGTGATATTAAGACTATACCTAAGCCGACACCTTTTATATTGAAATAACCATTGGTAAATAGGGTCCATAGACCCAGATTAGCACCGTTACAGAGTTGTAACTCTTTTTCCACTTTAGGGACAATGCTATTATTAAAACAAGCGACAAAATCAGCTAAAATTTGAGAATTTATTGCAGTCCTAGGCTGGTATATTATGTCGTTCTCGCTCAATTCTATGGTCCACTTAGGTAACCTTCCTGATAGTTCTTGTTTATGCAATATATTTCTCAATGGATAAGAGGTCACAAGAGTGATTGGATGACATTGAAAATATGGACTCAACTTTCTAGATGTTGTGACTAGAGCTAAGGCTAATTTTTCCAGATGTGGGTATCTAGTTTCAGGATCTAGTAATGTCTTGCTTACATAATAAATAGGATATTGTTTACCTTTATCTTCCCTTACCAATACTTCACTTTCAGCAATTTCTGCGACGGCAAGATAGACGTACAACTTCTCCCCCTCTGGCTTTGATAGCAACGGGGGTTTTGATAGATAAGCCTTTATATCTTTGAGAGACCGTTGACATTCTTCATTCCATTCGAAATGATTTTGCTTTTTGAGAACTGAAAAGAATTTAAAACGTTTCTCGGAAGACCTGGAAACAAATCTTCCTAAAGCTGCAATTCTTCTCGTTAGTCTTTGAATTTCCTTTTTGTTCGTAAGTATATTAGGTATTTCTTCTATAGCTTTAATTTGATCGGGATTTACCTGATTAACCGCCAAAGGCGCATTATTCTGGATTCAATTTCATATTATACCTGCATAAAATTTCAGAGGTAATAGAGAGGTGCTGGAAATGGTCGTCCGCATATGTTGATGTTACCAGCATGTCATCGATGTAAACTTCCATCGTCTTTCCCAGATGTTCTTGGAACATCTTTGTCACTAGCCTTTGGTACGTGGATCCAACATTTTTCAGGCCTAAAGGCATGACTTTGTAACAATAAGTCCCCTTGTTTGTAATTAATGAAGTTTTTTCCTCGTCTTAGGGATCCATTTTAATTTGATTATAACCAGAATATGCATCTAGAAAGCTTAACAATTCATGAACTGCGGTGGCATTAATCATTTGATCTATATGCGGTAATGGAAATGAATCTTTGGGGAATGCTTTATTTAAATCAGTGTAATCTACGCATACTCTCCATTTACCATTCTTTTTAGGCACTACCACACTGTTAGCTAACTAGTTTGGGCATGTTACCTCACGTATTGAACCAATTTTCAAGAGTCTTTTTACTTCTTCGTCAATCACTTGGTTCTTGAATTATTCTTCATTTCTTTTCTTCTGCTTAACAGGTACGAAAGATGGATCTTCATTTAGTTTATGAGTCATCACTTCTGGTGGGATACCTGTCAAATCTGAATTGGACCACGAAAAGCAATCTACGTTAGCCTTAAAATAATCAATTAACTTACCTCTTCATATGGGACTCGGCCTCGTGCCTATATGCACTTTCTGTTTAGGTTTTTGTTCGAACAATGGAACAACTTCGAGCTCTTCCGTGGTTGTTTTGATGTGCTCGTCTTCCTCCGGTTCTTGAATGACGTCCGGTCTGGAATCCACGTCTGTGTGATTTGATGCATCTTCTGTGGTGACTTGGTTCACCTTCTCGTGACTAACTTCTTCCGTCCCTGTTCGAACAATAACCTCTTCCGTACCTATTTGCACAGTAATTTCTTCCATACATGTTTGGGCGGCAGTTCTTGCTTGTGAAATTTCTCTATCTTTTGGCTCTTCCGTGTCTACTTTTTTGTTATAGTGTACCACATAATTTATATTTCTAGAGGTTTGCTGATCGCCTCTAATCTATTGGATTCCCTATTCGGAGGGGAATTTAATTACCTGATGTAAGGTGGATTGTACCGCTTTCATGTCGTGGATCCATGGCCTTCCCATGATTACATTATAAGCCATGTCAGTATCGATGACTTGGAACCTGATATTTTTTATTACTCCCTCAACATAAGTGCTAAGTTCAATTTCTCCTTTGGTTATAACCGTAGAGTTTTCAAAAACTTTGATATGGCTCGTGCCTTTGGGGTTACTTGATTTCCCAATAGCATTTCTTCCACGACTCTCAGCAAAATGATGTTGATTAAACTACCTAGATCAATCAAAACTCTTTTCAGTATCATGTATAATTAGGGATATTACCAGTACATCGTTGTGAGGTAGAATTATCCCTTTGGTATCTGAATCGTCGAAGGATATGATGTGTGCTTCCAAATCTTCGCGAATCCGCTTCCCGTGTGTAATTTTGAGCTTTGTAGTTCTTATACAGATTACTCCGTTTACTTCCTCACCTTCGTGTATCTCATTAATTGTTCGTTTTGGAGATGGTGGTTTTAGGGGCTCCTGCCTGTTCTTCTTATATGCCTGCTTACCTTTTTCACTAAACAATTCTGTTAGGTAGCCCTGTTTTAATAATTGTTCTACCTCACTTTGCAAAAATATGCAATCCGCCGTTCTGTGTCCATGATCATTATGGAATTCGCACCAGAAGTATGGGTTCCTTTTATTTGGATTTGACCTCATTTCTTTGGGCCATCGAACCTTATCACCCATATTTCTCAATACTGAAATTTACTCAGAAGTACTTACATTGAAGGTGCGGTCTCTAATTCTTGTGTTACCTCTGTGTCGTTCATCCCGATCCTTTTTGGACCTTGATGAGGATGAGCATGTATCTCTATTTGATGGTCTATATTCTGGACGAGTGTTTTCGAACCTGGGACGAGTTTCTCGTCCCGAGGGTCCCATGTAAGTATCGTACCTCTTTTTACCTGATTTCCTGTCTGATTTGGAACGTCTAGAACTGATACGTTTATTGGTAAAAAAGAGCTTCACACGTATGATAATTATTGATTATTCAGCCAGTTACATGGACCAAGGAAAACATGACTGCTAGACATGACTCTATAAGGAGGTGCGAGGCAAAGAGGCATGGCACTATATACCTACGAGGTAATCAGCTACGGGAAACTCAACTTGATTGAGACAAGGAAGAGACACAGTCAGAATGAATTCGGACAGAGCTACGGGCATATTCAAAGATTTTCAATTAATGATCCACACGTTACACAACCTTCACGCAACAATTACGATTATTCTTTGTAACGTTACATTAACGTAATAATTAGTCGTTAATGTGCTATCATTGCAAGAGGTAGACGTTATACTGAAGAATTCCCTATATAAGGGAATTGAAGTTAACTTGTAAGGGACATCCGAACTACGAATACAATACACTTTAATTTTCTGTGCATCATATTATTGTCTATTTACTTGCTCGTTCTTACTTATCATTATTTCCTTGATTATCAAAAACCCGTGTTCATCCTAAAAATAGCTTTAGTTAGAGGACCTAATTCATTGGTTAAAAAAAATGGTTCCATCACCGGGAATCTGATAATCTTTGTTTTCTTTTCAAACGATATCCTCTGAACTATGTCGAACTCCAACGACAATAACCAACAAAGAGATGGGACTCCATCACCCCCTGGATCCCCAAGAGGTTCATGGGAACAATCCCAAGACTGATCTAACAACAACAAGAACAACAACGTTAATGATAATGATCAAACGGTAGAACAAGATCAAGTGAAGCAAATGATTGCAGAGTATGTGAGCCAGGCTCTGCAAGAATTCACAAGGGGATTACCAGCGGCATCACCTGCATCACTGACACCACCTCTCAGTAATACCATCACCGTGGAAAATCTCCAATATGGGTTGGTAAATTCAACAAGGGAAGACACTCCTAATGAATCTCGCGAAGCGAGACCAGGTATGACTAATAACTCTGAATTACAAATTTTATTACTAACCTTGCAGAAACATGTGAAGGAACAAAACGATCAGATTGAGCAAATTCCTAGAGTACCACTTGTTATCAAAGGCATTGATGTTGATAGATATTCTTAACAACCTTGGAAACCAAGCCCAGCACCCTTGCCTATACCTAAGAAGTTCAAAAATGCCTGATGTTCCCAAGTATGACGGGACAACTGACCCACGCGATTATGTGACTGCTTTTACTAACGGAGTAAAAGGCAACGAATTAACAAAAAAGAGATTGAGTCAGTCCTAGTCAACAAATTTGGAGAAACACTTACCAAAGGAGCATTAACCTGGTATTCTCTTCTCCCTGAAAACTCTATTGATTCTTTTGCTGAGCTTGCAGATTCTTTTATAAAAGCACACTCCGGTGCACAAAAAGTCGAGAAAAGTATGAAAGACATATTCAAAATAAAACAAGGAGACACGGAATTATCCCGTGAATTTGTAGACAGGTTCCAGCGAGAAAGAATGTTACTACCACGGGTGCCTGATATTTGGGAAGCCATGGCAATCACGAGCAATCTAAATGAAAAATGCTCAGAAGCCACAGAGAAGACTCAAGGAAAGCTTGAGGGAATTCCCAGCTACGACATGGTATGATGTTTATAACATGTACAGTACTAAACTTTGGATAGAGGAAGATACCATTGCTCGTTCGAAGGATGAAGATAATACAAGATCCAGACGCTCAAAATCAGACAGGAGATCAGGTAAAAATAGGTACAATCCTTATATGGGACCCTCCGGACGTGAAACTCATCCCAGGTTCGAAAACACTAGGTCAGAATATAGACCACCCAGCAGAGATGTAGGATCATCTTCATCTAGATCCAGAAAGGATCGAGATGAACGACCTAGGGGTGATGCACGAATTGGGTATCACACATTCAATGTAAGTACCCCTGAGCTAGTTTCAATATTAAGAAATATGGGAGATAAGGTCAGATGGCCCAAAGAAATGCGGTCAAACCCAAGTAAAAGGAACCCAAATTTCTGGTGTGAATTTCATAACGATCATGGACACAGGACTGCAGATTGCAGATTTTTACAAGGTGAAATAGAGCAATTATTGAAACAGGGCTACTTAACAGAATTGTTTAGTGATTAAGAAAGAACATGCACGAACCCCCGAAACCACCGTCTCCAAAAAGAACTGTCAACGTGATATACGGAGGAGAAGAAGTAAATGGACTAGTTTGCTAAATAGCCATGAAGTTTACAATTACACACGGAAAGAGGGTTCAAGAAAACCATACGCAGACAATATAACCTTTGATGATGCAGATTTCGGCGGACTAATGCTCCCCCACAACGATGCTCTGGTAATATCCTTACTCATTCATGACACTAACCTTAAAACAATGTTGATTGATCTAGGTAGTTCAGTCAATATTATTTTGCTAAGAGTCGTGGAATAAATGCTCTTGGGAAATTAGGTGATCCCAAAGGCACGAGCCATATCAAGGTTCGATAACTCTACGGTTATAACCAAATGAGAAATTGAACTTAGCACTTATGCCGATGGAGTAATCAAAAACACCAGATTCCAAGTTATCGATGCTAACATGGCTTATAACATAATCATGGGAAGGCCATGGATCCACGACATGAAAGCAGTACCATCTACATTACATCAGGTAATTAAATTCCCTTATGAATGGGGAATCCAACAGATTAAGGGTGATCAACAATCCTCTAGGAATATAAATTCTGTGGTACATTATAACAAAAAAGTAGAGACAGAAGAATCAAAAGGTAGGGAAATCTCCCAGGCAGAAGTTGCCGACCAAACAAATATGGAAGCAATTATTACCCAATCAGGTACGGAAGAAGCTATTGTTCGAACAAGTACGGAAGAAGATAGTCACGAGATGGTAAACAAAGTTACCACGGAAGATGAATCAAATCACATGGATGTATATTCCATACCGCATGTCATTCAAGAACCAGAAGAAGATGAGCACATCTAAACAACAACGGAAGAGCTCGAAGCTATTCCATTGTTTGAACAAAAACCTGAACAGAAAGTGCATATAGGCACGAGGCTGAGCCTCAATAGAAGAGGTAAGTTAATTCATTATTTAAAGGCTAACACAGATTGCTTTGCGTTGTCCCATTCAAATATGACAAGTATCCCACCAGAAGTGATAACTCATAAACTAAATGAAGATCCATCTTTTGTACGTGTTAAGCAGAAGAAAGAAAGCAAGGACCGTTCAAGAACCAAGTGATTGACGAAGAGGTACAAAAACTCTTGAAAATTGGTTCAATACGTGAGGTAACGTACCTTAACTGGTTAGCTAATACTGTGGTAGTATCTAAGAAGAATGGTAATTGGAGAGTATGCGTAGATTATACTGATTTAAATAAAGCATGCCCAGAGGATTCATTCCCATTACCACATATAGATCAAATGATTGATGCCACTGCAGGTCATGAATTGTTAAGCTTTCTAGATGCGTATTCCGGTTACAATCAGATTAAAATGGACCCCTCAGACGAGAAAAAAACTTCCTTTATTACAAACATAGGGACTTACTGTTACAAAGTTATGCCATTTGGCTTGAAAAATGTCGGAGCCACATACTAGAGGCTAGTAACAAATATGTTCCAAGAACATCTGGGGAAGACGATGGAAGCTTACATCGATGACATGCTGGTAAAATCAACACATGCGGAAGACCATTTCCAGCACCATTCTATTACCTTTGAAATTTTACGCAGGTATAATATGAAATTGAATCCAGAAAAATGCGCTTTTGGTGTGGAGTAAGGTAAATTTTTGGGTTTCCTTTTATCAAATAGAGGAATTGAGGTAAATCCTGCTCAAAATAAAGCTATAGAAGAAATACCTGATATACTTACGAATAAAAAAGAAGTTCAAAGACTAAGGGGAGCAATTGCAGCCTTAGGAAGAGGTATTTCCAGGTCATCCGAAAAAAGTTTTAAATTCTTTTCAATTCTCAAAAAGCAAAATCATTTTGAATGGACTGAACAATGTCAACGGTCTCTCAAAGATCTAAAAGCTTATCTATCAAAAACCCCGTTGCTATTAAAGCCAAAGGAGGGGGGAAGTTGTATGTCTATCTTGCAGACGCAGAAATTGTTGTAAGTGCAGTATTGGTAAGGGAAGATAAAGGTAAACAATATCCTATTTATTATGTAAGCAAGACATTACTAGATCCTGAAACTAGATACCCACATCTAGAAAAATTAGCCTTAGCTCTAGTCACAACAACTAGAAAGTCGAGGCCATATTTTCAATGTCATCCAATCACTGTTGTGACCTCTTATCCATTGAGAAATATATTGCATAAACAAGAACTATCAGGAAGGTTACCTAAGTAGGACATAGAATTGAGCGAGCATGACATAATATATCAGCCTAGGACTGCAATAAAGTTTCAAATTTTAGCTGATTTTGTCGCTGATTTTAATAATAGGATTGTCCCTGAAGTGGAAAAAGAGTTACAACTCTTTAACGATGCTAATCCGGGTCTATGGACCCTATTTATCGATGGTTCTTCCAATATAAAATTTTTCGTCTTAGGCATAGTCTTAATATCACCCACGGGTGAAAAGACACGACAAGCTATCAAATGTTATCATATAACTAACAATGAAGCAGAATATGAAGTTGTCATTGCAGGGCTTGAACTGGCACGAGAACTCTCAATCGAGAAAATTGTAATCAAGAGTGACTCCCAACTGGCAGTAAATCAGATGTAGGGGACTTATATTTCTCGGGAGACTCGGATGCAACAATATCTAGAAAAGGCACAAGATCTCGTGAGGCAATTCAAAACGTGGAAGGTTATACAAATACCTAGAGAGGAAAATGCGGAAGCAGACGCATTGGCTAACCTCGTAGCAGTCACAGAAGTTACAAACAAAGACAATGCAATTGTCGTCCATCTATTTCATTCAGCAATAGACCAGGACAAAAATGAGGTAACTTTCAACAATTTAACATGGGATTGGAGAAACGACATTTTAATTCTTTTGCAAAATTGCACCATACCTGATGACAAAAAAATAGCTCAAGCACTTCGTCGAAAAGCTGCCCGGTACTGCCGCATTTGCAACGCATTATATCGCAAGATGTTCGGAGGCCCCCTAGCTAAATGCCTCTGACTTAATTAAACGGAGTTCGTGATGAGAGAAGTTCACGAAGGACACTATGGAAATCACGTAGGGCCGAGATCCTTGGACAAAACCCTTATCAGAGCTAGTTATTATTGGCCTAAGATGGAAGAAGAGGTTGAGAGCTTCGTATCCAAATGCGATAAATGCCAACGGTTTGCTAATAACATGCACCGACCAGAGGAACTATTACACCCAAAAATATCACCATGGCAATTTATGAAGTGGGGCATGGATATCGTAGGACCCCTCCCCGCAGCTAAAGGAAAGGTACGGTTCTTACTCGTGCTAACCGACTATTTTACAAAATGGGTAGAGGCGAAAACTTTCAAACAAGTGAGAGAAAAGGAAGTTAAAATCTTGTTATGGCAAAACGTAATATGCCGCTTTGGAATACCTAAGGAGATCGTGTGTGATAATGGCCCGTAATTCATAAGCACGCAAATCACATAATTCTTCAAAAGTTGGCAAATCAAATGGATTACTTCAACGCCGTATCACTCCGTGGCTAATGGTCAAGCTGAATCAAAAAATAAAGTCATCATCAACAACCTAAAGAAATGGCTCGAGAAAGCCAAGGAAAATTGGCCTGATGAGTTACCAGCGGTACTATGGGCGTACAGAACAACTTCAAAAAACAGCCACGGGAAAAACTCCATTCGCACTTGTCTATGGCTCAAAATCCTTAATGCCTGTGGAAATTGGCGAACCAAGCATAAGGTTTACAACAGCCACGGAGAATGCAAACAACGATGAATTGAGGACCAATCAGGATCTGCTCGAACAAAGAAGAAAAGCAGCACTAATACAGATGGCAGCTCAAAAACAAATCATACAACGTCATTACAGCCGTAAAGCTCATCTCAGATACTTCAAGATTGGGGACTTCGTCCTCAAAAAAGTATTTCAATCAACCAAAGAAACTGGTACGGGAAAGTTAAGTCCGAATTGGGAAGGACCCTATAAAGTCCGAGGCATAGCTGGGAAGGGCGCCTACGAGCTGGAAGCTATGGACGGAAGGGTCCTACCAACAATCTGGAATGCCATCCATTTGAAGAAGTACTACTTCTAAGGAAAAGGAATACCCCCGGTTAGGTATCACATGTTTGATTTTATGTTTGAACTTTTTAAATTTTACTAACCTTTTTAGATGATAGGCATAAAGCTAACCCATCACGAGATGATGATATTAGACCTGCAAAGATGCTAGGAAGTAGCTCAATTCCCGGTCTTGGGTTACACTTTCTGATGGACATTTTAAAGGGTTAAGTAGTCATCATCTAATAACTATATACCTTCGAGTCCCGTATGTTTTTCCTTTTCGGGAAAAGGACCACAAAGAAGGAATAGTCAAGTGCTAGAGATTTCATTTTTCAATGCTCAAAAACTTGGGGTACTATACAGTATGGAAGGCAAAGACGAAGCAAAAAGGACTATCAAAAAAGTCAAAGCTCGAGTCTGAAGACCCATCTACCCAAAAAATCAAGTGATACGAGCATAATCGAAAGAGCCAAAGACTCAAAACACAAAGCCTGATCTATAAAACCTTCGAACATGTTCATAAATGTATGTTCAAGTTAAAAGGAAAAATATTAGCTACGAGGAAGGAATTCACATCTTTATACTCATTCAAAAAACTGTTGTAACTAAAATAAGTCATGAAATCTTTGTATAGAAAACTGTTATCAAATAAAAATAATTACGGATCAAAATCCTTGTACTCATTCGAAAAACTGTTATCTAATAAACCAGTTACGGATGAAAAATCATTTCCCTCGTGATTATTGAAAACAATTATCAATAAAAATTGTTAATGGTAAAAAACCCTACCTTTACAAAAACTGCTACGAACGAAAAACAATTATTCTCTTGTATTAACTCGAAAAACTGTTACATAAGAAAAAAAGTTACAAAATACAAGTGCATATCAAACCTGTTCAAAGAAAACAGTTGCAACATGAGTTTTAGACAATAATCAAACACATGTAAAATGTTGTGAACGTTCAAACAAAAACTTCCTTCAGAAACATTCTTAAACGTGTGAAAAATTCCTATCACTCTATTGCATTATTACACCATTATGAAGTTGAGACGTCTTCTTCACAAAGTGTCGATCAAAAGAAAGGGCCCTCTTTCATAAACAATGCCTACTACAAAAAAGCTCGCATTTTATATGCAATATCGTGCCTACTATGAAAAGGTACGAGTAATTTCAGCATTTTTATGCAAAAACTCAGAGGTAAAACTGAAACCTCGAAAATAAAGCATGCAAAAGACTTAAAAGTGTGAAACAAAAACTCAAAGAAAAAAGTCATACTTGCATATATTAAAGCGACTAAGTAAAACTAAGTATTAACTTATACTTAGCCGCATATAGTTTTATACATTAGGGTGCCCCTAAGTTGTCATTTGGGGACTTTAAAGAGAACCAAATTTACCCTCGATGGAGCTGGGGGTAACCACCAATCAAATAAAAAAAAAGGGAGGAACCAAAATCTTAATTGTCTTTAGAAGGGGGATTGACTTCTTCACTGGCAGAGGGAGCAAGAGAAACTTGGGACGAGGAGACTCGAACAACAGGTGTCTCACCTTCAGGTGAAGAAAGGTTCTGACCTTGTTGAGCCTTCTCTATGGCTTCCTTGGTTTTGGCAATTTCAGCGTTAAGGTTAAAATCCTCTCGACTCATTTCAGTCAATGTGTCAAGGAGAGAATTCATGTACGCTCAACTAACATCGACAGCTGTCGTGTCTTCAAGAGCCTCATAATCTTTCTCCCATATCATAACTTCAACTCTTAGCCTGTCCCTCCCAGCCTCAACACCATCTTTGACAGCCCTTAAAGGTTCGACAAACCTTTCCAAGAATTGAATTTTATCTAAGGCAATACGAAGATCCTCTTATGTCTAGGTAAGCAACGACACAAGCTCTCCCACGTACTCTTCCTTTTAGTCCAGTAAGGCGTTCAAGCTCCTGGATTCTCATGAGGTACGAGACAATTTCTCAGCGAATGAAGCCTCAAGGATGTTCTTGTCTTTGCCCGCCTCATCAGAAGAAGCCTTCTCCACTTCCAGGTGTGCCGTCACGACTCTCCCCTGTTGCTCCAAGGTACATTTTTCTTCTTCTAAGGCCTCCATGTTGAGCCTTAAACTTTCGTACTGCCCCTTCAAGTTATCTTCTTCAGCATTCCACTCTTTACTTCTTGCTCCGTGTTAGAAATCCTATTCATAAGCTTCGTGCCTATAAGATTGATCTACAAAAGAAATACAATTAGATACAATAAACGTATATACCAACATGAGGTCCAAGAAAAGGCATTATACCTTCAAGGAAATATACACGATCTCATTAGCCCATGTGAGAGAACCGTGGCTATCCAATTTGGCTTTTTCTGTTGGGTCTATCAGCAGTTTGAGCCACACGTCAGGCTGGCCAGATTTCTTAAAAAGATTCCCATCAGCCGGAACTTCTATTAGTACCTTCCGCATCTCCCTGCTGGAAGACCTTACTTCTCTAACAGAAGGCATGTAAGCAGGCAGAGATGTAGAAGCCACGGGCACGGAAGTCTAAGAAGACGAAAAAGCCATGGGCAAAGCAGCAACAGGAGCAGTAAAATCCAAGGGAGCAGAGGAAATAACAGGAGCAGATGAAGAGATTTCTCTAAAATAAGGAGGAAAAACAGTCAAGGGAACTTCATTAATAGTAGGTCCAAAGCCTTCACAGAACAAATGATCCACAGAATCATGCACAGGAGAGGGAGGAGCATCTTCAGAGGTAGAAGGTATGACAACAGGCACGGAAGGCATAGACACGGGTGTAGACTCACCGTCTGAGATCACCGTCATTATACGTGACCTATGCACCAAAGTTTCCTCCTCTTCCTCCTCTTCTTCCGAGGTCCTAGACCTACCAGCCTTTCTCTTCGAAGACAAAGAGCCTGAAATAATTTCCTGGGCTTGAGCCAAGGACATTTTGGAAATAGATGCAGCAGACACTCCACGGGAAGGAAACCCCATCAAAAATAAAGAGTTAAAATGAGAATGAGATTCGAGCAAGGAAAGATGCAAAAAAACAAAAGCTTCACTTACCGTGAGTTTTAACTTTCCAACCGTACTTCCCGGAGAAGTACTTCCAAGACCTTTCTTCTAAAGGAGCGGTTTACAAAAGCTTTTCTACCCAATCACGGATACCGGAGACATTCTCAACAGTACCCATGATTACTGAAAAAAGAAACGGCTACAACAATAATTAAACATTCAAAACCAAAAAGCAAGGAATGTGAGCTAAAATGTATTCACGTGCAAGATTTCACTTCTCAGGGAAGGGAATATTTTCTTCGCCTACTAAACTAGCAGTAGGAACGATGACGTAACGAAGGTACCAACCTCTATCCTTATCATCATCACGAGTAACCAACACTCTTTTACTCCTGGCAGCCAAGGTAAAAACTCCTTGACGAAATAACATTGGAGAGTTAAGATGAATAAGATAATTAAAGGTAAAAGGGACTGAAGCTAAAGTAGATAAACACCGAAGACATGCCACGACTTGCCATATAATAGGACTGACTTGGCCTAAGCAAATTTTGAAAAAGCGACAAAACTCAATGATAACCGGGTCAATGGGAGGACGAAACCCTAAGGTAAACGGGTAAGTATAAACGAAAGAATACCCCGTATTGTAAGACGTTATTATTTGGTTGCTATTTGGAACGTGGACAGGAAAATCAAACTTCCAAAAATAGTCCCCGCGAACAAGAGGAATTAAACCATATGTGATCAGGGTAGGGTACCTATCAACACTATCGAGAGATGACAACTGATCTCTAAGGGCCTGACTATCCCTAGCGAAGGTAAACTCAGCAGGTTTAATCTCATTGACTCGGTTTTCGCGTAAAGGTTAATGATGTTCTCTACCTCTAGAAGAAGATTTGGACGCCCTAGCTGTAGGGGAAGTTAAAGACCTAGAAGAAGGAGAAGAAGTAATCTGGGAAGAGGAAGAACCTCTTGAAGGAGTAGAACTTAAAATGCTCAATCTACCACCACTCCAGATCCGCGTCAGAGCAGAAGAATGGGCCAAATCATCAACGTTTATCACTCCCTTAGGTTGGTTCGAAGAAGACATATTTACAAAGACGAGAAAAAAGTTCTTCACAAACAAAAAATGGAAGTTTTTCGTGAACGTAAAGAAAGGAGAACTGTCAAAAATGGGAAAAAACAATGATGTGAAAGTCATAATTGAATATGTCACATCGTGACTGATGCAGCCGCAAAAAGCCTTAAAAGGCGCCGAGCAATTATAGAACCAACCCAGAGGTGACACATGTATTAAGCATTAAATGGAAGTGACAAGCTACACCTATGTTCATAGAAGGATACAATGGTTCGAAGTAAAGCGGCGACAAAATATTCCATCCATAAATGCGTATCCACTTACCAAATGTTAATCGATAAATAAAAGGTAAGTGGGGGGACTATCTGTATTGGTAAAAAAGAGCTTCACACGTATGATAATTCTTGATGATTCAGCCAGTTACGTGGACCAAGGAAAATATGACAACTAGACATGACTCTATAAGGAGGTGCAAGGCAAAGAGGCATGGCAATATATACCTACGAGGTAATCATCTACGGGAAACTCAACTTGATTGAGACAAGGAAGAAATACGGTCAGAATGAATCCGGACAGATCTATGGGCAGATTCAAAGATCTTTAATTAATGATCCACACGTTACACAACCTTCACGCAATAGTTACGATTATTCTTTGTAACATTACATTAATGTATAATTAGTCATTACAAGAGGTAGACGTTATACTGAAGAATTCCTTGTATAAGGGAATAGAAGTTAACTTGTAAGGGACATCCAAACTACGAATACAATACACTTTAATTTTTTGTGCATCATATTATTGTCTATTTACTTGCTCGTTCTTACTTATCATTATTTCCTTGATTATCAGAAACTCGTGTTCATCCTAAAAATAGCTTTAGTCAAAGGACCTAATTCCTTGGTTAAACAATGCTATCTTCATCTTTCGAACGAGCAATGGTATCTTCTTCTATACGAAGCATGGTATTATACCTGTTATAGACATTATTCCATGTCGTTGCTAGTAGTTCTCTCAAGCTTTCCTTGAGTCTTCTCGTGGCTTCTGATCCTTTTTCACTTAGATTTCTTGCAAATGCCATGGCTGCCCAATTATCAGGCACCCTTGGTAGTAGAATGCTTTCTCTTGGAACCTGTCTACAAATTCACGGAGTAGTTCCGTGTCTCCTTGTTTTATTTTAAATATGTCCTCCATTATTTTCTCGACTTTTTTCGCACCGGGGTGTGCTTTTATGAAAGAATATGCAAGCTCAGCAAAAGAATCAATAGAGGTTTTAGGGAGAAGAGAATACCAGGTTAACGCTCCTTTGGTAAGTGTTTCTCCAAATTTTTTGACTAAGACTGACTCGATTTCTTGTTTTGTTAAGTCGTTGCCTTTCACTCCGGTGGTAAAAGCAGTCACATGGTTGCGTGGGTCGGTTGTTCCATCATACTTAGGAACATCAAGCATTTTGAACTTCTTGGGTATAGGCAAGGGTGCTGCGCTTGGTTTCCAAGGTTGTTGAGAATATCTATCAACATCAATGTCGTTGATAACAGGTGGTACTCCAGGAATTTTCTCGATTCGATCATTTTGTTCCTTCAACTGTTTTTGCAAGGTTAGTAATAAACTTTGTAATTCAGAGTTATTAGACATACCTGGTCTCGCTTCGAGAGATTCATTAGGAGTATCTCCCCTTGTTGAGTTTTCCAACCCAGATTGAGGATTTTCCCCGGTGATGGTATTATTGGGGGTGGTGTCAATGGTGCAGGTGACGTTGCCGCTAATCCCCTCGCAAATTCATGCAAAGCCTTGCTTACATAATCTGCAATCATTTGCTTCACCTGATCTTGCTCTACTGTTTGATCATTATCATTGTTATTGTTGTTAGATCTTTCTTGGGATTGTTCCCTTGAACCTCATGGGGATCCGAGAGGTGATGGAGTTCCATCTCTTTGTTGGTTATTGTCGTTGGAGATCGACATAGTTCAGAGGATATTGCTTGAAAAGAAAACAGAGATTATCAGAATTCCCGGTAACGAAACCAATTTGTTTAACCAAAGAATTAGATCCTTTGGCCAAAGGTATTTTTAGGATGAACGCGGGTTTCTGATAACCAAGGTAATAATGATAATTGTGAATAAATAAGTAAATAGAAAATAATGAGATGCACAGAAAGTAAAGAGTGTTATAATCATAGTTCGAATGTGTCTTACAAGTTATATTTTATTCCCTTATATAGGGAATTTCTTAATATTACGTCTACCTTTTACAATGACCGCACATTAATGACTAATTATGACATTAATGTAATGTTACAAAGAGTAACCATAACTGTTGCGCGAAGGTTGTCTAACGTGTGGATCATTAGTTGAAATCGCTGAATCTGCCCGTAGCTTTGTCCGGATTCATTCCGACCGTGTCTCTTTCTTGTCTCAATCAGATTGAGTTTCCCGTAGCTGATTACCCCGTAGGTATATTGTGTCGTGCCTCTTTGCCTCGTACCTCTTTATAGAATCCTGTCTAGCTGTAATGTTTTTATTGCTCCACATAACTGGCTTAGTCATCAAGAATTATTACACGTGTGAAGCTCTTTTTACCAATACAATGACATAGAAAACATGGTCATGCTAGCATGTATACTATTCATAAACATTCTAAAAATGATCTTGTCATTTGTCTTCCAAAACCAGATTTTTTAAAAGATCAAATTTGCGATGCATGTTAACTAGGAAAATAAATCAGATCTTCTTTTAAAGTCAAAAACATTATTTCTACTTCAAAACCTCTTCAACCTTTGCATATGGATCTCTTGCGGCCTACTAGAACTGCTAGCATAGGTGGTAGAAAATATTCTTTTTTTATAGTTGATGATTTTTGTAGATTCACCTGGGTTATTTTTCTATGTCACAAGGATGAAGCATTAAGAAACTTTGAAGTCTTTTGTAAGAAAGTGCAGCGTGAAAAAAGACTACTATATTTGTTCCATAAGAACTGATCATGGAGGAGAATTTGAAAGTAAAGAATTTGAGAACTTCTGTAATGATCAAGGTATTTCACACATTTTCTTTTCCCCAAGATCGCCTCAACAAAATGGAGAAGTAGAACGTACAAACATAACTCTACAAGACATGGCAAGAACTATGATTGTGGAAAACTCTCTTCCACACCACTTCTGGGCAAAAGCCGTAAGTACAGTATGTCATATCATCAATAGATGCCTTATTCGACCAATACTCAAGAAGACTCTTTAAGAACTATCCCAACATCAGTTACTTCCATCCTTTTGACTGTAAGTGCTTTATTCACAACAATGGTGTGATGACCCAAAAGGTCATCCTGAGTAATTCAAGCTAAATCTGTATTCCGAGGCCTCGAAAGCCTCCATTAATCTCACCTCGATATGCGTGCACATCCCGGGCAGGTAGCCGGGAAACTTGCATGTGAAAATTTGATAAAAATGGGATTTTTGAATTGAATAATTGAATAAAGTTGACTTTGGTCAACATTTTTGGTAAACGGATCCAGACCCGTGATGTGACAGTCCCAGAGGGTCCGTAGGAAAATATCGGACTTGGGCGTATGCCCGAAATCGAATTCCAAGGCCCCAAGCCCGGGAAATGAATTTTTTAAGAAAATTGTTTTCTGAAAATAATAAAGAAATGTGAAAGTGAATAATTATGCGAAAACCTTGTTACCGGGCCCGTGTTATGGTACCGGAGCCTGGAACAGGTTTATTATATGTTGTTTGTCCTATCTGTGATATTTGGTGTAAAACAGGCTTGATTTGGTTGGTTTCGGATCCAAATGAGGAAAAATGGAGTTAATGAACTTGTGGGATTTCTAAAGAATTTGAAATGTGGCTTGAGAGGTGATTTTATGTTCCCGAGGTCCGAATGAAATTTCGAGACCGAGAATAGTTTCGTTGTGTCGTTTATAACTTATCTGCAAAATTTGAAGTCATTCCGAGTGGTTTAGGCCGGTTCGGCGCGTTGAAGAGAAATCTAGAATTTCAAAGCTCTTAAGTTTTGAATTCAGGGGTTTTGGAGGGTGATTTTGAGTTTTAGCGTTCTATTGAGTGTTCCGTGAGCTCGAGCAAGTCCGTTTAATGATTTGGGACTTGTTGGTATTTTTGGACGGGGGCTCGGGTGGGCCCAAGTGCCTCCCGGACCCCGCGCGAGGCCAAAAACCAGCAAAAACCACTGCTGGTACACATCAGCTGGTGTGACCGCAGGTGCGGTTTCCCAGCCGCAGGTGCAGGACCGCCCNAATTTCAAAGTTCTTAAGTTTTGAATTCAGGGGTTTTGGAGGGTGATTTTGAGTTTTAGCGTTGTATTGAGTGTTCCGTGAGCTCGAGCAAGTCCGTTTAATGATTTGGGACTTGTTGGTATTTTTGGACGGGGGCTCGGGTGGGCCCAAGTGCCTCCCGGACCCCGCGCGAGGCCAAAAACCAGCAAAAACCACTGCTGGTACACATCAGCTGGTGTGACCGCAGGTGCGGTTTCCCAGCCGCAGGTGCAGGACCGCCCCTGCGGTCCCAGCCTCGCAGGTGCGATCCCCAGCCCCTTGCCCAAAGTCAGCAGGCGCGATACTCAGGCCGCAGGCGCGTGACCGCAGGTGCGGTCCAGGCCATCGCAGGTGCGACCCTTTCCGCAGGGGCGACCAAAATTCAGCAGGAGCGGGACCGCTGGTGCGGCTCCCAACCCCGCAGGTGCGAGCCCAGGGTCCCAGGCCCTTTTTCGCATTTGCGATCCTTTTCTCGCAGGTGCGGAAACCCCTATTGGCTGGCCACTTAAATACTCTAAAATTTCGGGTTTTCTTCACTTTCACCCATCTTCAACCACCATTA
>ML260242.1:0-167438 GCA_005239495.1 Nicotiana undulata | reverse complement strand
AGAAATTGCCTTACATAAAAAAAAAATTAAAAAAAAATAGGCCGGACCCGTTTAGGCCCGTTTAGCCCCGTTTGGCCCGCGGGCCCGGCCCGCTTAGCCCGGGCCCATGTGGGCTTAGGCCCGTGGGGGGCCGGTTCCACCCGCAAAGCCCGCAAATCCCGGGCCCGCAAAGCCCGCGGTCCGTTTGGCCCGGCCCACTTGGCCCGTTTGGCCCGGGCCCGGCCCGTTAGCCACCCTTATTCCGAGGTCGTTTATTAATAAGTCAACTCTCAGTTGACTTTTCCAACTTTAAGGCTATTTTTAAAGACTAAATTATTAAACTCTCACTACGACCATTTCGATTTCAAGCCTACCAACTCTAACACATCAATAACAGTTAAACCAAGCTATGACAAGGCAATAGCAGTAATTATAATGCAGGTTCTACGTAACGACAGACCGGGTCGTTACATACAAGTTCAAAAGTTAAGGACACTTGGACCTGAAGTTGAGTTCCAAGTTCAAAAGTTAAGGACAATATGTCCTGAACTTAAACTTACAAGTTCAAAAGTTAAGGACACTTTGTCCTGAACTTAGACTAACAAGTATAAAAGTTAAGGACAGGCAGTCCTTAACTTACAGTTACAAGTTCAAAGTTAAGGACAATAGGTCCTTAACTTAGACTTACAAGTTCAAAAGTTAAGGACACTTGTTCCTCAACTTTGACTTACAAGTACAAAAGTTAAGGACACTTGGTCCTGAAGTTTGAGTTCGAAGTTCAAAAGTTAACGACACTTGGTCCTGAACTAAGTTACAAGTTCAAAAGTTAAGAACATGTAGTCTTGAAGTCCTGAAGTTAAGTTCAAAAGTTAAGGACATGTAGTCCTAAATTCCTAAAGTTAAGTTCAAAAGTTAAGGACATGTGNGTCAGGCAATTAATATATTATTTAACTATTTTAAGCAATACAATAAAATTATGTTAGGGACTTAGGGTAAAGGAAATGGTATTATAAAATAAGGGTATATTTATCTTTTTAGTATATCTTATCGGTTTATCGATAAATCGATAAACCGATAACCGAAGAGGATAAAATCGAAATCGAAATCGATAAATCGATAAGGAAAATTTCGAAATCGAAATCGAAATCGATAAATTGATAAACCGATATCGATAAACCGATAACAAATAATCGATTCGATTTATCGATAAACCGATTCGAATGCACACCCCTAGTTACAAGTTCAAAAGTTAAGGACATGTAGTCCTGAAGTTAAGTTCAAAAGTTAAGGACATGAGCAGAAGGGTATTTTTGTCCGGACAGTTAAAGTTTATTAAAGCAATGTCTAAAGACTAAAGACATTTAAATAGTGGCTTAAAAGTAAATACATGTGGTATTAGTGGCTAAAGGTGCACGTCCCCTGAATTTTTACCTCATGTAGCAAAGCTTAACACCTTATTTATTTTAAATAAATATCATTTAAAAAATTATATTCTATAGCTACTTTTTAATGTTTATAGCAAAATATCTATTTATGGTTAACTCCTACCCTTAAGCCACTATATACGCTAATTATTATTTTTCTTTCTCTTTTTTCAGATTTTCCTCTCACATAATTACCGTATTGTAAACTTCTCTCTCTATGTTCTCTCTCTAAATTGATACACGTCATTATCTTCCCCAGAAAACACGATTCTGCTGGCGATTTATAATTTGCGAAAGTTATGCGGCAAAGAAATTTAGTTCCAGAAGTTCTTGTTCGTTTGACAACGTGGTGCTTACTTTTACAAAGCTTCTCAAAGGTACTTTTGTTTGTACAATTTCGAATCTCATCTCTTTGCCATGGATTTGAATTGCAAAGTTTTGAAATTTATGATGCCAAAAATGCCGGCTGATTCCATTCCTCCGTTGAAAATCTCCAGCCATCAAAGCAATTTCGTTTCACCAGTTATCGATGGAAACAAAGTGAAAATTCAGGTTCTTGATCCGAGGAAAATCGTTAGCGGCGAGGACGATGTTGTAGATAAGAATAAAGTGAAAATTGAGGTTCCTATTCCAAGGGAATTGTTTTATCTGACATAGGGTAAATTGGGGCTGACAATGGAGGTTCAAAATCTGCTATCGACGAGACGACATTAGGGTTATTCTTGAACAAAGACGACGGAGTTTTGGTGCTGAGAAACTTGAAAAGTCTGTTACCTTTTTTTTCCATTGTATTTCAATATATCTCGTTGTATTCGGAGTTTTGGGGCAGAGCAACTTGAAGAGTCTGTTACAGTTTTCTTCATTGTATTTCAATATATCTCGTTGTATTCTATGTATTTCATTGTATTCATTGTCCTTTTTTCATTGTATTTCAATGTATCTCGCTGTATTCCATGTATTTCACTGTATTCACTGTCTCGCTATATTCCATGAATGTATTCATATTTTTTTTAATTAATATAATTTATCTATTCAGATTTATAATTGAGTTTGTTGAGTTATATTAGGAGTCTATTTGTGTTAATTGATTCACTTTCCGTTTAAAAATAGCAGAATAGACCATGAATTGTGCTATTTACGTTACTGTATTCACAAATACATATCGGGAATACAGTCGGATACAATAATCTGTCTATCTGTAATCACATGTTTCACGCCGTGAATACAGTCGAATACAATAATCTGTCTAGTTGTAATTCCCTGTTTTCACGCGAGAAATGCTACTGTATTCATGAATACAGTATTCATGAATACAGTAGCTTAAATACATCGAATACACTCCTAAAAACATAGCTATAGGAATAATATAGTAAATGGTAGCTACAATTAGCTAATAACCACTAAACAATAGTTGTTTGTGAAAATTTCTCTTTAGCATATTAGGCCGAGCGGCCCAAAATAATTACATTTGGGGAGAAATTCAAAAAGGAATATTTACATGCCTATACACTATTAGAAACTTTATTACCCTCCCTACTCAAGTTTCAATTTAATTAAATCATATATACAAATTTATCAATTATATACACTTTAGGAATTAAATGAGTATCCTTTTATATTAGGAATTAATTTATTTCTCATCCTTATTCTCTCTCCCTCATGCGCTCTCTCTCTCTCTCTCCCTTGCGTTCTCTCTCTCTCTACGTCTCTCTCTATCTCTCAATCCTAATTCCAGTAATGAAGAGCATAGGAAAAGAGAGCAGCAATTCTACCATTGACAGCCATTAAAAAGTTTTGAAACTTTGAATTCGAATTTGGGTTTTCAAAAGACATTATTTATTTGAATTGGGTGTTGTTGTAAACAATTAGGAATTCTCTCTACGTCTCTCTCTATCTCTCAATCCCTAATTTCAGTAATGTAAAGCAAAGGAAAAGAGAGCAGCAATTCCATCATTGACAGCCATTAAAGGGCTTTGAAGCTTTGAATTCGAATTTGGGTTTTCAAAAGACATTATTTATTTGAATTGGGTGTTGTTGTAAACAATTAGGAATTCTCTCTACGTCTCTCTCTATCTCTCAATCCCTAATTTCAGTAATGTAAAGCAAAGGAAAAGAGAGCAGCAATTCCATCATTGACAGCCATTAAAGGGCTTTGAAGCTTTGAATTCGAATTTGGGTTTTCAAAAACCATTATTTGTTTGGATTGGGTGTTGTTGCAAATAATTGGAAATATGATTTGGAGTTTATATCTCAATTTTGAGTGTATTTTGGTGAAGATTAGACTTGATTTTGGCTGAATTTCAGATTGAAACTCGAAGAAGAAGAAGAAGAAAAAGAAGAAGAAGAAGAAGAAGAAGAATTGTAGAAAAATTGTATTCTGTTTTTTTATATATTCTTTTTGTTTAACTATTATATGAAAGTTGAACAATATTGTATAAAAATTGTATTTAAGTTGTATGATATTGTAGTTGTATATAACTGGGTAGAAATAATGTATGAAAAGTAGATAAGTTGTATAATATATAATTAGTTGTATGAATTTTGTTTTGGCTATGTATAAATCAGATACAAAATATACAAAAGACGTATTGTATAAAAATTATATTTACGTGGTATGATATTGTATTTGTATATAACTGAGTAGAAATGATGTATGAAAGTTGTAGATAAGTTGTAGATAAATTGTATAATATATAATTAGTTGTGTGAATTTTGTTTATACTATGTATAAATCAGATATATTGTATAAAATTTGTATTAAAGTGGTATGATATTGTAGTCGTATATAACTGGATAGAAATAATGTATGAAAATTGTAGATAAATTGTATAATATATAATTCGTTGTACCACACAAATAAGTATTTTCTGATTAAATTTATTAGAATAATATTGAATATTGAAAATTATGTTTTCTCGAAATAGCTCCTTGAACGTTCTCGGGATTCTTCAAACTCATTGCAGTTCGAGGAATTGGATTGCATATACGAGATAAGTTTTTGTAGATTATCAAGAGCTTCAGCTTACCTTATTTGTTTCTGTCCACACAGCGTCGAAATTCATATATGTGCATTAAATTTAGGACCCGTTTGGTCATGAATTTTACCAAAATAAATTTGGGAGTTATATTGCAAATTTATGTTTGGTCATAAATTTTGCTCACATTTGACAATATTCCAAATCCCAAATTCCAAATCCCAAAATCACCCCAATTGTTGATTATGAGTCATAATATGCTGGAAGTTCATACACAAGTGCATCAATCTCTAGTATATTATGCTGGAACTTTCCGTGTTACTGCAAAATAATGACTATTTTCCAGTGACTTTGTAAACGCTAGCTATTTTTCAATTACCAGCCAGAAAACTAGGTAGCCCGTGTGATTTTTACTTACATTTGCTAGTCAAATATACACTAGTTACGTATAATATATTAATATATATAAAAAAATATTTTTTGCTATTATTTCGAAGAGCAGTTATACCATGTAGATTTACCTTTAGATAATGATAGACGGGCAAATATCTCTTTTTGCCTAACGCTCGAAGCTATTTATATATGGTAATCATAAAAGTGTATAGAATTAGGCTCATATTAAATCAATTTCAATTATCGGGTCGTTTGGTAGAGTGTATAAGAATAATGTTGAATAGGGTATATTAGTAATGTTGGTATTAGTTATGCTTGCATTAGTTATGCTGGCATTAGTTATGCTCACATATTTCTTATTCATTGTTTGGTTTGATGTATTAAAGCATTGCACAATTTCTAAAAGAATTGTTTGCTTACAAAAAATCCCTCATAACTAGTCCATCACTTTATCTTTTTAAAAGAATCATATAATTGAGGAATTTTTTTATATGAAAAAGGTTTTAAAAAATTATTTATTTTTTTACTTATATTGTAGTATAAAGCTGAATATTTATTTATAAAAAGGAAAATATGCTAAGTATTTATTATTTACTAGGGATTTAATTTTATTTCCCACTTTCTTGGATTGTTTCAACTTGCATTAATATAATAGTATATTTTAATCAAGCATAAAATTTGAAGGACAATTTTGTCTTTAACTAAGCTAATGCATGCATTAAAACTCATTGCATTGCTAATACCATGGTTTCAAATGCATTCGTTATGCAAAGGATAATACCAAATAGGGTGTATTACTAATGCTGCATAGCTTCAAAATGTTTACCAAACAAAGGTATTATCAATACAAAAGCTAATGCATACATTATTTTATCTAATACATCCTACCAAACGTCCCCTAAGTAAGAACGCTTTTACCTCACTCTCACACTTAAAACACTAGAAATTCCATAAGTCATTTGATATCTTCAATCTCTATTTTGCAGCCTCCTTCTATGTGATATAATTAGTTTATGGTAAATGAGAGGGATCGAAATTGCAATAGCTATGAAATCTTTCTGCAACTTTAATTTGTTTCAAGTTACTTTAACAAAATAATTACTCTTTTGATTTTTGTAGGTCTCGATATTTTGCTTCTTATTACGATAAAGTGAACGACTTCGTGCTGGTGTCTCACTCAATAAGTAAAAATTAGGGGTGTCATTGACTCGTTCAAAAGTTATTTGAGTTGAGAAGAGATAAATCAAGATGCGCTAAAATTTGAGTCATAGTCCAACCCGCCCAACTCATATCAAACTTTAATTAATGTGTGTTGCTTTATTATTAATTGTTTAATTATTAAATAAGAATTTTTTCTTTTGTTATAGTCATATATAATATATCAAAAATAAATTCAAATATATTTTAGCAAAGTTACTTATAGATCAATTTGGACAAAAAGTTAGCTTAACTTTAGGTGGGTTGAGATGAGACGGGTCAAGATGCACTGGCTGAGTTGAACAACAATAACCGGCCCAACTTGAACAGGTTGGACGGGTCAAATAAGTTTAGGTTCAAATTGGCTCCCCTAGTAAAAATAGTAAAAATTGCGTGGGGTAGCCACTTTTTAAAGTGGTGTTTACTTTTTATCCAGCATTTTACTTTTTATCCAGTATTATCCAGCAAAAGTAACCGCTAGTCTATTAAAATTAATATGAAAAGACGGTGTTACCCTTTCTTCTATCTCTTTTCCTTCCCAAACCCGCTATCAAATTTTTCAAAACCATTTCTCCCGTTCTGCAGGAACGCTGCTTATTTACAAAAAAGAGTTTGCTAACATGTTCATACAAACTCGGCTACATATGTTGTGCACTTGTCTACTGCAGCATGACATTTTCATTAACATGTTCACAATGTTCAGCCGGCAATCTGTGTATCACATTTGAACATGTCACGGTAACCAACATTCTTTCACTCATCAATTTCATGTACATCCTTCTCTATGGGTAAAGTGATTTATTACAAAATATTATAATGCCTAGCATACAACGGGTAGTCCTTAACTTAGAGTTACAATCACAGAAAAGGATAAATAATCGTGAACTTAGACTTAGAAATTCAAAAACTAGGGACAGGTAGTCCTGAACTTAGACTTACAAACTTATAAATTAATGACAGGTAGTCCTAAACTTACAGTAACAAGCTCATAAGTTAAGAACACTTGATCCTGAACTTTATGAGCAGAAGAGTATTTTCGTCCGAACGGATAAAAATTTATTAAAGCAGTGACTATAGATTAAAGACATTTTAAATATTGACTTAAAAATAAATACATATGTTATTACTGATCAATTGTGCACTTCCCCATAAAAATATAACAAAGGTGAACATTTCGGCTGGTAAATAAATAAACAATGAGATCCGAACTCAGAAGCTTATCGGACTTTGTTATCATGTCAAAGAAATATGAAGCCAGCTCATCTAAAGCTAAAAGTAACATATAAATCCTTATGTCTCAGGCTCTTGAACTGGACGTCTACCCGAATTAAGAGAGTGCAAAGAAAAGCGTAGTCCCTTCAATATTTCCTGATTCCTCCCCGACTGAAGAGTGCAAAAATAGAGATCTCATTTAAGATTAAGTCTACTTTCCATCGAAATGGAAGGGGGAGGCGTCGAGAAACAATCTGCATTATGCAAGAAAACAAAAGGTGAACATTTGTCTCCATCTCCTTAAAACGTGATTATCGTTACAAACAAAATTGGAAACTAGGTCCCCAGAACATGAAAGCTAATAAACTAACAAATGACTAGTACAAGCCAAATGACAATTCTCTTTTACCCTCCTTAAAGAGGGAACAAATATCGTCGTCATCATCAGCTCATTACAACTAAAACCTCTGACTACCTACGAACTAACTTGGAAGCCCCATGCTTGGGGAAATTTGAGTAAAAGGATGTTGGCGGGAAAGAGAAACCAGAGGTATATGTATGCCTCCCAACAAGCTCCTTAAAAAATCTTGAAAAGCAGACCACCATGAGTGGCAAAGAATGGAGCAAACACGAGAGATTCAACTGCCATCAGCTTGATCAGAATGTTGAGCGATGGGCCTGAAGTGTCCTTCAGAGGGTCGCCAATGGTGTCACCAATAACAGCAGCCTTGTGTGGGTCCGAACCCTTTGGACCAAGGGTCCTTGCATGCTCAGAAGCACCAGCCTGACGGAAAATTAAAATGAATAAACTCTGTGCAATGGAACACCAAAAAGTTACACCAGAGAAGTTTCTTTCATTACCTCAATATACTTCTTGGCATTGTCCCATGCACCACCCGTGTTCGATGCAGATATTGCTATCTGTAAGATGAGAGATGAAGGGCAGAATTAGACACAATTCTATCAAAAGAATATATATATATATATATATATATATATATATATATATTAGTAAGTCGTTACAACTTGAACAAAAGACTTTAACTTCAAAATGTAAAAGTAAAGAATCAACTCATACCTGTACACCAGAAACCAAAGCACCAGCAAGAACACCGGAGAGAGTCTCCACTCCGAAGAAAATCCCAACTATGAGGGGTGTAAGCATAACTAGAGCACCTGGGGGGATCATTTCCTTGATAGATGCATCAGTTGAAATCTTAACACAAGTCGCATAATCAGGCTTGGCAGTGCCCTCCATGAGACCAGGAATAGTGTTAAATTGTCTGCGAACTTCTTCAACCATCTTCAAAGCTGCACTACCCACACTCTTCATGGTCATGGCAGAGAACCAGTAGGGAAGCATGGCGCCGACAATCAAACCAATGAAAACCTGGGGAGTCAAGACATCAACTGTAGTAATTGCAGCCCGACTCACAAAAGCACCAAACAGTGCCAAGGACACGAGTGCAGCGGATCCAATGGCAAAGCCCTGGAAAGAAATGAGAGTTGCATGTTAGCATAGCAAAAAGGAGATGGAACATGTCTGAACGAAGTTCCATCGCGAAAATAAGAAAGAAGATTCCAATCAAGATTAGAACTAAAAGATGATTGAAGACGAGCACACATTGATAATACTCCAATTACCATAAATATTTATATCATATATCTCCTTAACCATGCACTAGAAAGGCTCACAGGAACATAAGCAAAACAAATTTGGAAAGCAACAAACCTTTCCAATAGCAGCAGTGGTGTTTCCAGCGGCATCAAGGGCATCTGTCCTTTCACGGATCCGATGGCTCATACCAGCCATCTCAGCTATGCCTCCAGCATTGTCACTGATAGGTCCATATGCATCAATGGCCAATCCAGTTGCAATGGTGCTCAACATCCCAAGAGCAGCAACTGCAATACCATACATGGCAGCGAAACTAAAACTGACAAAGATAGCTATTGCAATGGCAAAAATTGGAATGATGACAGATTTGTATCCAAGCGCGAGGCCGAAAATAACATTGGTGGCAGCTCCGGTCCTGCAGGAGTCAGCTACATCTTGGACAGGGCTGCAACATAAACAACAGGGGAAAAGAATGTCAAAGGGATCAGAGATTATATCAACCACCAATAAAAATTGAACTATGATATCCACCTGTAAGCATTGCTAGTGTAGTACTCGGTGACGAACCCAATGATAAGTCCAGCCCAAAGACCAACAGCCACACATAAAAATAGTTGCCTGCATTACCAACCAAATAATAATTTAGTACCAATTTTATACAAACACAGGAGGACAATACTGCTTGAAATTGAAAATCCAAACAAATGAAGTTCAACGTATAAAGATGAAAAAATGGCAGTTGTGAGGCATATTCAATCAACAATTTATACTGCCATGTGTCAACTCGCTACTAAACGTCACATCTGGAAACACGCATCTAATAAAATAGCTAAAATTCAACAGAACAATCTGACACATACCAATTCTTCACAACCTTCTGAGCTCCAAAATTAAAGATGGTAAAGGAAGATGGAAGGCAAGTCCATGTAACAATTGCAATTCCAACAGTCATAAGAGCAGTTGAGATAATAAGCTGGTTCTTCAGTGCTGGTTCAATTTCCTTGACAGCCTTAATTTCAAAGAAGTCAGTTGCAAAAAGGGTAGTGATCAAACAAATGAGGATACCCATAGAACTAATGAGCAGGGGATACAACATTGCAGTGAATTCATGATTAATTCCGAAAGACGAGATGGAAGCCACAACTAAAGCGGCACATGATGCTTCAGCATATGAGCCAAAAAGATCAGACCCCATTCCAGCAATGTCCCCAACATTATCGCCAACATTGTCAGCAATGACCTGCAAAGACATTAAGAATAGATTATTGATACACTCATTACAAGAGGTCATATATTACACCTAAAGCAAAACATGTAGCTTACAGCAGGATTTCTGGGATCATCTTCTGGAATGTTCCTCTCAACCTTACCAACAAGATCAGCACCAACATCAGCGGCCTTGGTGTAAATACCACCACCAACTCTACCAAAAAGAGCCATGGAGGAGCCACCTAGACCATATCCAGTAATTGCCTCAAAAAGACCCTCCCAATCATCACCATAGTATAGCTTGAAGAGATTAATCGCAATGTAAAGTACCAAGAGACCATTGGCTGCAAGGAGAAAACCCATCACAGCACCAGATCTGAATGCTACTATGAAAGCCTTTCCAACACCTTTTCTTGCTTCCAGGGTTGTCCTTGCGTTTGCATAAGTTGCTATTTTCATCCCAAGGAAACCAGAAACAACAGAAGTGACAGCACCTAGCAAGAATGATACAGTGCTAAAGATGGCAGTTGCAAGGGCTGGCTTGCAAAGTTTCTCCTTGTTGTAGGTGCATGGTTGGCTCTTAGTGCTGAAACCCTCAACAGAGCCGAGGAAAAGGAAGATCAGAATTGCAAAAGCAATCATGAAGATACCCACATACTGATATTCAGTGAACAGGAACGATGTCGCCCCTGCCATGGTCAGCTATCACATCAGATATTTGGTATTGGTAAATACAAAAAAAAAGGGCAGGATTAGAAACGCACACCCTATAGGAATAATATGATTAATTTATAACAGAATTTCTCTGTGACTAAAGTATTGAGTAAAACGGGATGGGCAAATGTTGAAACTAGAACCCCATGAAAAAGGAGATGCAGAAAAATAAACAGAATAATTGCTAGACTACTTCATATATAGCTCTAGCACCAAAAAAGGAGTTCCACCAACATGTATCTCCTTAGAGAAAAAGTGATCTAAACAACGCAAGAAAGACTTAAGCTGGCTTTTAACAATCCAAGAATTCGTCACTTGGCCTTCTTTTAACTTTATAAAGCAGCTGGCTACACACTTACTCAGGCCAGCAAATCATTAAAGGAAAAGACAGCAACCATCCGATATTGCATCACAATTTCGCGTATAGAAGGGATATACACAGATTGAGCCAACAACAAAGCAAATAGGGTAACAGCCAAAAAATAATAAAAAGAAGCGCAAGTTCAAAACAACAGCACCAACACTGCACTAAATTAAACAGCATGTGTAGAATGCAGCAATATTACATCAATAATTGAACAAATTTTGAAAAGGACATATAAAAGTGAAAAAACATCAGCAGGAAACCACATAGCACAGTTAAATTAGCATTAAAAAGGAAGCGAGGAGATATATTATTACACCTACAGTGCCCTTCACTTTACAGACCAAATATGAGTATTTCCTTGTGCCATAATACTCATGTGAACTAAAAACAAGAACAGACAGCCTAGTGGAAAGGCCCTTCACCTCGAAACCAAGAGGTTGAAGTTCAAGTCACCAATGAGCTCAAAACTGAAACCTCAAGAGGGTAATACCAATCACGACAAACCCTACACCAATATGTGATCTTCTCAACAATTGCATCTATAATGTCTAACTTTCACGTAACCAGTCAAAAAACTACTCTTTTTAGCTTTTCCAGAAACAAATATTCATGACACATTAAAAAAACGATGTTGAACTCAAACTAAAGATAAGCATATGAGCTTGAATCATTATATAAACAAAAGATGCGGTAAACAAGGTTTGTTCTTCTGTAGGAGAAATCTACTGCTTCTAGCTCAGAAAATAAAGGTGGATCTCTTCACTTAACTACCAGCGAAAACTCAAATTCACTTGAGAAAGATGAAAAAGGTAAAACTTTGGACTTTCTTCACCATTTCCTCCACTGTTACCAGCAAATAAGACTCTTTGGTTTTTTGCCTCTCCAAAAAGGATAAATAAAGGAAACAATTAAAATTTAAACTTCTCATTTTATCCTTACCGAGATATTTATAGCTACACACATGTCTATGATTTTTTTTACCCACAAGTTTCAACCATCTTTTTTTTTTTACTACGTACCAGCTCAAACAACATCACATAATTGGGACGATGGGAGTATTATACACCAAAATGAGAAGAAAGAGCACCGATAGACAAGTAAACAACACTCAGATCTGGAAAGAATCTAAAGAGATCTGAAATGAGAGTTTTTTTAGCTCACCTTCAGAGATAGCGTTCTGTATCTCGGCGCACTTAACGACAACGTTTTGGTCATTAATACCTTCCTCTTCTTCAATCAAGTAATCTCCGTACCCATTCTTACCGTTGTTGCTCGGAGAAGATGATTCCGGCGTCAGCTTCACGGTCGAAACAAGGTACCATTGAACTAACGAGAACACGATTCCAATGACGGCGCATACCGGAATCACAATCTCCGCCCCTAGATCTGGTAACAACGCCGCCCCCATACTTCACCGTAACCCTAAGAAAACTAGCCGGAAAGTACAGAAGCTGAAGGTGAAGAATGAATAGATGGAGAGTGGAGTGTGGGAGTGTGAGAGTCTTATATTGTGAAATACAGAAGATCCGAGGATTTGAGTGATATGTTAACGTGTGTGCGGTGTTATCGTAGTTAAAATGGACCTTCGTGTTTGACCGTTGCAGTATTTGATTGTTGAGATGCGGGATTATATAATTGATGGAACGGCGGTGATAGTTGGAGGACGGGCCAATGGGACCCACGAAGAAGGAATTCAACCACGAGAAAAAGGAAAGTAAAAGAGCGTACTTTCAACGCATCTGGGAATGACTTATCTTCACTTTTACCTTTTCTTGCACTTTTTCTTGGATAAGGAATCTTTTTTTAATTTTTTTGGTAAGTGTGGTAATAATGGAAAATGGATTCAGGAATTTATTTAAATATATTTCCTAAATATTAATATTATAATTAAGCTAGTATTCGAATATAAATTTGGCTGAAACTTAAAAAATATATTTTTGAAGATGAGATAAAAAATATTTTTTTAAGTTGAAATTAGGTTTAGACATACATTTTACGTCAAAGAAGTTCAAAAAACTAATCTACTTTTTGAAACTTGAAAATTCATTTTCAAGAAATGCCCAAAAATTGATTATTTTTTATAACTAGACAATTTTTTTTGTAAAAAAAGTAGAAAAAAATTATGACTAAACGGGAGCTATGAGAAGTGAAATGAAGTAAATTAGAGAGGGATTAAAATATTTGATTATTTAAGTATAAAGTAGATTTAAACTCACGGACTGTAAGTTAAATCTCATAATTCTATTCCATACATGTCGGGAGCATCAAATCTTAACATGTGCAAGGCAGCGGACGCACACACTTTCCCCCCATAATGCAACATTGTATTTTAATCCGAAATCTTCTCTATGTAATATATATAATATGATGGCTTCCTTATATTTAAAAAACTAAAAAGCATATCATCTCCGCTAAATAAGGAAAGCAGAAGCTTTATAGCTGTTTGGGTAATAAAACTGAAAACTAAGAGAAATTGGTTACACGCACGGGTGTTAATCGGTTGTTACGGTACGATATTAAATATTTCGGTTCGTTATTTTTTGTATTTGATTTCTTAAAATGTTATACTAATACCGTACATAATTAAATCGGTATGATTCGGTTTTAGATAATAAAGGAAAGTAAAATTTTAGATTACTTACATTTATGTTATAACTAATATTATATATATATATATATATATATATATATTGTGTAATATAATATATATTTTGGTATGGTATCGGTATTTCAGTATTTTATTTTAAAATACCGAATATCAAACCTAATACCAATATTTTTCTAAAACTTAAACCAAATACCATATCAAATACCAAATACAAAATTTTCTGATTTTATAACGATTCTGCCAGTCGTTTTGAGAGTTAGAGCTCCGATCCCCTAATAATTGTTTTCACCATATTTATTTCTGCTATTGTGACATGCCGGATTGATTGGTTATGAATTTCGGAGTGTTTTTGGACACTTAGTCCCTAAACGAGAGCTTAAGTCTTAAAATTCGGAGCGTAGTCGGAACTGTGTGACGACGGTTTCGGAATAGAATTTTTTGTCGATTATGTTAGCTCCATTGACTGATTTTGAGCTTAGGAGCGCGGCCGGAATGTGTTTAGGAGGCCCGTAGTAGATTTAGGCTTGAATATCGAAAGTTGGATTTTTGGCGATTTCAGCCGATAGTGGAAATTTTGATATCGAGTCCGGAAAGGAATTCCGGAAGTGGTTGTAGGATTGTAGTATCATTTGTGACCTGTGTGTGAAATTTGAGGTTACTCGGACTAGGTTTAATATGTTTCGGCGTCGTTTGTAGAAATAGAAATAAAGTATAAGTTCATTAGGCTTGAATCTGTGCTTAATTCATGTTTTGTATGTTGTTCGATGTGGTTTGAAGGCTCAACTAAGTTCGCATGGTGTTATAGGATTGGTTGATATGTTTTGTTGTAGTCCCGGGGGCCTCGGGTGTGTTTCGGATGCCTAACGGATGAATTTTTGGACTTATGCCATTGTTGTAGTTTCTGGTGTCTAGTGTTTCGCACCTGCGGAGTAGGAACCGTAGGTGCGGACACACACGTGCGGAGATTGCAGCGCAGATGCGAGGATTGGGAGTTTGGCATGGGGTCGCAGGTGCGAGTGGGTTCCGCATCTCCAATGCCCGCATATGCGCAGAAGGTTTGCAGTCGCGGACAAGACTGCGCAGGCGCGCACGCGCAGGTGCGGCCTCATATCCGTAGTTGCAGACATGTCCCTTTTAGTGAATTTCGCACCCGTGATGAATGTTCTGTAGGAGCGGAACCGCAGGTGCGAAGAATAGTCGCAAGTGCAAAGGCCGCTGGGCAGAAAAGGGGTTGAAATCGAGGGTTAGTTCATTTTCACTCTATTTTTTATTTTGAGCTCGGAAGAAGGCGATATTTTGAGGGATTTTCAGAGGAATATTGTGGATTTGGGCCATTCAGAATGGACACTCGAGGCAAGAGCGTGATTTTAGATTGGGTTGAGCGGTTCGAGGTAAGTTGCTTGCCTAACCTTGTGAGGGGGGGAGGGGGGGACTTTCCCTTAGGATGTTTGGTATTGTTTGATGTATGAGCGTTGTGCACCTGAGGTGACGAGTACGTACACGGGCTTTTTTTATAATCCGTTTTTCTTCTAAATCATAAATTGTTTTCCTTTTATTTTACAGCACTATCATGTTTAATTACCTTATTTAGATTAGAGAAGCATGCCTACTCTTTTTTACCGTCTAATTTAAATTATGTGCAGCATGTTAATGTAGATTCCTATTGTCCTTGATTGCCTTTAGTCTAAAATGTACACTTCAATGTTATAATTGTTATGTCTTATTGTACTGCATATTTACTTTGGGACTACGGACATATTGCGGGTAATTTCCTTGGCTTGCATATTTATTTTGGGATTACGGACGTATGTGGGGAGATCTTCATGTCTTGCATATTTATTTTGGGACTACATACGTATTCTGGGAGATCCCCTTGTCTTGCATATTTATTGGGATTACGAACGTATTCCGAGAGATCCCCCTGTACTGCATAATTATTTCGGAACTACGGGACGGTATTACGGAAGATTCCCTGTTGTATTTCCTTGTTCTGAGTCAAAGGCTCCCTTGACTGTTAATTTTATGAGCTTTCTTAATTGTTTTACTGTAGAATATATTTATATTTCTTACTGCTTATTTCATATTATTTATATCGGTAGGACCTTGACCTGACCTCGTCATTACTCGACTGAGGTTAGGTTTGACATTTGCTGGGTACCATTGTGATGTACTAATGCCCTTTCCTGCACATATTTTCGTGTGCAAATCTAGGTATGAACTATCAGCCTCGGGGTTAGTGCGTGTTTGTTGATTCCAGGAGACTTATTGTCCAACTTAAAAAAAAAGAAGGTTATTAGTCAAATTTTTTGGAAGGAAAGTAAATTTTTTGACTATATAGACAAATTATTATTTTTCAATCATTATACTGGTATGTTTATTTAAATATTTTTTCTTAAACAATTTTGAATATTCAGATAAAAACTCATGACTACTATAAGTCTTTATCCTAAATATTATGTTGTTTTTAACTATTCAAAAGAAACATGTGTTTGACCAAAAATATATATTTTGGTTCAAATAATTAAATTATGTAAATAAGGGTTAATCTTAGTTAACAATAATATCCCTAAATGGAGTTTTTAAAGAAGCAATGAATGTCATAGGTCTGACTGAATAATGGCAACAACATGCAATAAATATTTTAGAAACCAGATGTAATAAAATAGTATTCAATGATAATGAACAACAATAAATGACATTTAAGTAAATAGGAACAGTGATTCACCCAATAAATGATGGAATAAGTGAATTTCTTTCTGACAAAGAAGGATGATAGATAAATCCTTGAATATTCGAGTTATTCTCGGATCCGGTGGAAAAGTATGGATAAGAATCTCAGGGAAAAGGTGATGTTTCTATCTTAGCAAGAGAGAGGATGGAATCTTCTAGTCAAAGTGTGTTCTTTACAAATGAATATCTATCATTGCCTCTTTTTCTACTATGAGACATGCTTCTAAAAAAAACTTAATAGTACAAGTGCAGAGAATATCCACTAGAATATTCTCTTTAATATCCTATTTTCTTCTAAGAAGTTGAAGTATTGAGGTGGCTGATATTCCAATTGTTCGTAGTAGTTTTCCTTTCATTGTCTCCAATTGGAACGAACCATTGTTTGCTTTGGCTGTGATTTTATACAGACCATCCCAATTTATGCCTAACTTGTCTTCCCTAGGATCTTACTAGCTTGTGTTTTAGCTTTTAGTACGTAGTCCCCGACTTGAGCGGCCTGACCTTTGCTTTCTTATTGTACTAGCGCTCTACTTGCTGTTTTGGGAAACCATTCTTACGTATGCCATATCTCTTCGTTCGGCGACTTTGTCGAGTTCCTGCCTTCTGCTCTCGTCTTTATTCGTGTCGCTCTCATGGGAGTATTTTAGGCTGGGTTCTCCAACCTCGACTGGTATTACTGCCTCGGTCCCTTAGACCAAAGAGTAGGGCATCTCTCCAATGCTCGTTTTGGGGTTGTTCGGTAGGCCCGTAATACATCTGGTAGTATTTTCGGCCACAGTCTCTTGGCGTCTTCAAGCTTCTTTTTCATGATGTTTATTATTGATTTGTTGGAGGACTTTGTTTGTCTATTACTAGCAGGGTGATACGGGTCGAGAATATCCTCTGGATGTGCCATTTTTAGAAAAATTCGGTGGTATTCTTTCTTGTGAACTAGGGTTCGTTGTCACAACTGATTTTTTGAGAAGGTCGACACAACAAATGATGTTTCTCCATATAAATGTGATTACCTCATCCCGTATTTTGGACAATGCTCCTACGTCCACCCATTTAGAGAAATAGTCAGTTAAAAGCAAAAGGAAACGTGCATTACCTCGCCCTGCTCGTAGGGGACCTACGATGAACATTCCCTATTTGATGAACAACCGAGGGGAGGTGACATAGTGGAGGTGTTCACCCGCTTGGTGAGTCATTGGGGCGTACTTTTGGCATTGTTCGCATTTGCTCACAAAATTTGCGGCATCCTTTTTCATGGTGGGCCAGTAGTATCCCGCTCGTATGATCTCAAAGTGCCTTATTTTCATTCTACATTTCCTCCATTCTTTTTAGAATGGCAGCGAGGGCGTTATCACTTGCACTATTTGTAACATTGTAAGTTATACGTGTCGTTAGAGGGAGGGGTTGGTTGCACCGCTCGTTTGTTTGTTGTATCGCGCAAGTCCTCGCGGCTTCTGCAGCCGAGCCTGGAACAGATTAGTTGAGGACGCTTGCCAGCGAGTCGGTATGCTTCGAGGAGTTTTTTCACAGCTGGGGGTGTCCCTTCCTCTACGGACGTTGGGTTTTGTTATGCTGCAGTGTGGAGGTGGTGACTGCTCTCGCCTAGGCGACACACTAGGGCGTCGTGTTCTCACCTATCGTTTCACAACTTTTGTTGACAGCGTTCAGGAGGTTGGTTGGGAAGCCACCTGTTATCCTCGTCCTTTCCTCTCGGTTACCTGTCATGTAGGGTTTTGCACACACAAGGGAGATCTCGGGATTTTTTTATGTTAGTAACTTGCGTCAATTGTAAATCTTGAAAAAAACTAAAAATTTAACTAATAAATCCTCACAGACGACATCAAATTGTTTGACAAAAAAATATATACCTTGGTTCAAATAGTTAAATTAATATAAAATAAGGGTTAATCTAAGTTAACAATAATATCCCTAGATGGATTCTTTAAATAAGCAATAAATCTTACGTAGGTCTGACCGAATAATGGCAATAACATGCAATAAATACTCTAGAAACCAGATGTGATAAAATAGTATTCAATGATAACGAACAACAATAAATGATATTTAAGTAAATATGAATGATTCACCAAATAAAGGATGGAATAAGTGGTTCTTATGTCTCATAAAGAAGGATGATAGATAAATATTTGCATATTTGACTTATTCTCGTATCTAACGGAAAAGTATGGACAAGAATCTTAGTAAAAATGTGATGTTTGTATCTTAGAAAGAGAGAGGGCTGAATCTTTTAGTCAAAGTGTGTTCTTTACAAATGAATATCACATGTCCCCTATTATTACATATTTTTCTATTTATATGGGTCATGTTTCTAAAAAATTATTACAGTGCAAGTGCAAAGAATATCCACTATAATATTTTCTTTAATATCCTATCTTGGATATTAGCCATTACAGCTCCGTCAACGGTACTCGACCTCGACCATTGTACACACCTTGACTATGACTCTCGTTGACTATTCGACCACATACTTTGCTGCTTCTTGGGCCACCTCGACAAGCGACGACTTGGGAACTCTTTCCGAAGTATTATCTTGGCTTAAATATTCCGAAGACAGATTTTGACCCATATAGTGTCATTAAAAGATTTGTCTAAGCGTTCTTCTTATTTATCAGTACGCTGAAATTACAACGTATGCTTACTAAAATTTAAGTTTTTGCTCAATTTAACAAGAAGAAGAACAACATACTCAGTGATTTCTCACAAATGGGGTTTAGAGAGGGTAATGTGTACGTAAACCCTATCCCTACTATGAGAGAATAAAGAAGTTGTTTCCGGTAAACTCTCGACTAGAAAAAAGATAAGAAACAAAATAGTGGCAACAAGCACTAACAAAAACAAGACATTATGAAAAGTGAAGCGAAAGATAAATCGAACCATAGGTAGTAACAATAAATCTAATAATCAAAGTATACCATATAACACTAACGCTACCGGTACAAGGACGAAAAGGAGAATTGCTCAACTATCTACTAACCCTATATCCTAATTCTCGACCTTCACGCCCTCTTATCAATGATAATGTCCTTGTAAATCTACAAGAAGGGTTTTCAAACCCAAGTTTTTTAGAAGAATTCTACCGGTACATTCAGTCAGTGGCGGAGGCAGAATCTCCGCGAAAGGGTTCAAAAGAAAAGAGTTGATTATAGCTAGTGAGAGTTGAACCTATTACCTTACAAAAATTTGAACCCCTTGACCACTAAGCTACACTTTTGGGGTGTGTCAAGTGGATTCAAAACTTAATATATAGAGGTTAAAAATAAATTGTGCCTTATATATAGTGGAATTTTTCGATGAAGGGGGTTTGAATGAACCCCTTCCGTCCCCTAAATCCGCCCCTGCATTCATCATCCATATACATAATATTACGTTGGATAGATCTTTTTAGGATTCCTAATTAAATTTTGATCGAGTAAGGAAAATAGTCTTCAGCTAGAATTTTGGAAAGTGCTCCTCGGATCATCATATAAAAGAATTCTAACGATTGACATATTTTATGACAAATTCTAATGATTATCACATGAAAATTCTCTAACGATTGCTAGGAGCACTTCCCAAAATTCTAACATAAAACTATTTTTCGAGACCTTTTTTATGTATAAGTTTCTTCAAGACACTACCAAAGTAATATGTTTTCTGATTCCGTATGTTTTTTCCAACATATACGTATTGTACGGTTGTTGCAAAATGCATATTTTTATATTTCCTTAGAGGCAATTTGAAAATGGCATATTCCTTTTGGGTCCGAGGGTTGGTGTCCTAGAGTATTATGGCCTATTTGGCCATGGTTCTAAAGTTAATTTATTTTGAAATGTACTATTCAAAAAAATATTTTTGACGAGAAGGGATAGCAGTCATCGGTATTTGACCAAGTTTTTGAAAATATTAGTATATTTTTCTCAAAAATACTTTTCCAACAAATACTTTTGGGAAAAAAACTATTTTGTTCTGCTTCTTAAAATCTACTTCTTCTTATACTCAAAAATACTTTTTTTTATTTTATTTTAAAAATTTAACCAAACACCTTAATTTTGAAAAATAACACTTTTGGCCAACAAAGTATTCTTTTAGCCAAAAAGAAGCACGCCTAAACATGCTATTAATTTTGTTAGGTTCGAATATTTACACCAAATCATATTAATTTATTATAATTAAATGATTTATGTGAAAAATATGTGCCCCAATGTAAATTTTTACCAATTCGTTGAGGGTGGAGTTGCATGGTGTGTGATAGAGTGGCATGCAGCAAAGCAATTCCGCGTGGGGTATTTATGGGTGAATAAGGATATAGGAGAGGGTTGGTTTTTGGAACGGCTCGATTAAACCCTGACGTCTGCTTGTATTGAATGGCGTGCATGCCTCATATCGGATAATCCCATCTTTATTTTTATGTTTTCCTTTCTTAAAAGAGAGAAAAAAGTGACAAGAGATAGTAAGAATTATGGAAAATATTTTTGTCAAATAAAGATGTTCAAAACAGAAAGTTATAAGTTTATTTACCATGATTTTGAAGATATTTTGATATCATTAAAATATTAAGTTTTAGTACCGTTATAGTTGTAACTTGTATATGTTAATTTAATTGATTAGATACGAATATGAAAGAATAATAAGGATTTTTGAAATCTATAATCGTAAATATGTTGTATATTAGTAAGTCCATCAATATGTAGTGTAATAGTCTCACCAGCCCGTAGACTAGTCCAATAATGGGTGAGAAGAGTCTGTATTTTGATGGGCACGGGACATTCAGTAAGAAGAAGTAGCTCCGCCAACATCGCATGTAAGCTGCTTAGGAAGAACGCAACTCTAACGAAGGGAGGTGATCAACTCAATTGAAAGAGAGAGCGTAGGAGCATAAAATTCTTCGATCTTGCCTGTTGCACTGCATGGTAACAAATTTTATTGATTGATCGAATTTCGATAAAAAAATATGTGTGACATTGATAAATTTTAATTAAGAAACAAATGAATGAAGTTAAATTATGTTCTAATTTATAAAGAAATTATTCTTTTTGGAATATTAAAAATAATTTTGTTATCGCAACAGAAATATATAATATGAGAGGATAATGATTTTATAATTTTGATGTTTATGTTACTCCTTTTTTTTATTAAGAAAAAAGGAGAAAAAGATGCACCTTTCGGTTTGCCGTTTAAATATCCACGTTATTGGTTGTAACTTCATTTTGCATCATACCATTTATAATAATGGATTTAGCAATTTCAGCTGACCTAAAACTCTAAGGGGCCGTTTGGTAGGGTGTAGAAAAATAGTGCGGAATAAGGTGTATTAGTATTATATGAATTAGTAATACATGGGTTAATAATACAAATATAAATTATGCGGGTATTATTTCTTATCTATTGTTTGGTATGATGTATTAAAATTATAATGCATTGTATAATTTTTAAGAAAAATAGTTGTTTATAAAATCGTCTTTCATATTCTCTAGCTTTAAGAGACTTTAACATATTAATGTATGTATTAATAGTCTTGGTAATACTAATGTCATGATTTTCTATGCATTACTTATGCATATAATAATGTCACGTATAATATATAACTAATACAAGTATTAAAAATATATCAAATAAAATATTAGTAATGTATAAAGCTAATGCTTATATTATTTTTTCTAATACCTCCTGCCAAACGACTAGCTAATATTCCTCAACCACTTTCTAACTCCCTAACTCTATCTCTCTATCTTCGGCTTCCCTTTCCAGCCCAATGATTTATTTCAATGATTTACTAGAACGACGTTACTGTATAATTCTTTTTGGCGTGACTATGTCAATGGAAAATGAAGAAACTAAGGGGTCGTTTGGTATAATGGCGAGATATCTCACGAGGTAGAATATTCCATGGAATTAGTTATACGACATTTTATATATGATAGTTTATTCTATTATTTTAGTATAAAATTATCTTAGAATTAGCTAATAGCTTAAACTAAGCTAGCATTTGTTCATAAATTTTTAAATTTGTTTTAAAAAATTTGAATTTTTGTGAAGTTTAGTTTGAAGATGAAAATATTTTGGACATCAGTTTTCAAAACATATTTCACTTTTTATTTTGGAAAAAAACATGAAACGTGTTCTAAAAATTTCTAAAAATTTTTATACTCATAAGTTCTAAAAATTATTACAAATACCCAACAATACCTTTATGAATAACATTCATTATATTATCGCAAATCATAATCCTAAATATAAACAAATTTGGTATAAAATTATTATTTTTATAATAAATTACATAATACAAAATTAATACTAAATTTATCTCGAGATATTATTCTTATCTCGTGTACCAAACCAAAGCTTAAGATCGTAATTTGTACCGAATATTGTGAGTTTGCTTTGACTTGAAGGAGACGCGAAGAGTAATGAGCCAAAATTAAAGGTGAGGGAGGGTCCAATCACTTTGCGGCAACCGGCACTGAGGCAAGGCAGACAACTCAAGGCTAGCTGGCTCTGTTCTTTGGGGACCCACCTTCGAAATTTATTTTTATAAAATTTGTATATATGTTCAATGATTTCAAAACTGACATTATGTTTAATGACTTGACAATCAGACCAGATGCAAATTTAAGAGCCCGTCTGATCATAAGATTTTTTTTCCTTTTCTTTAAAAAAAAAAAAATCACTTTTTCTCGAAGTCAGCATTAATCATAAAAATTTTAATTTTCGCTTGAAAATATATTTTAAAATTTTCGAAAATTTAAAACTTCAAAATAATATTTTTTAAAAATTTCATTTAAATCATTCACAAAACTTAAAAAACAACCCAAAATTATATACATGTCCAAACATAATTTTAAATTTCAAATACCATTTTCACTTGAAAATTATATTCGCTATATTTTGAGATTTTAAAATTCTTATGTCCAAACGCCCACTAAATATATGATGGGAGCCAATTGGCAGTAAAGATCGTTATATGCCCGTCACATCTTTATAGTCCGTTTGGTCAAGTTTTATTTTTATCAAAGTTTTTTTAATTCATTAATATTTTTAAAGTTAAAGTGTTTAATCAAACTTTTAGAAGAAGAAAAAATGCTATTGAGTAAAGTAGAAGCAGAAAAATGTATCTTCTTCCTAAAAGTAATTTTTGAAAAAAGAAAATACATTTATATATTCTTTAAAAGCAGAATCAAATATTAATTGCTGTTCAAAAATACTTTTCAAATTAATTAACTAAACACAAACTTGTTCTCATCAAAAATACAAATAAAAAAAAACTTTTCAAAATAAGTTAATTTTAGAAGATTGACTTAGTCTTTCGAGTTTAGATGACCACGTTGGGTAAGTTAAACTATCTTACATTTCTCTACTAACACGTTTCCAAATAATAAGTTTTATTTATTTGTCTTAAGAGAATAATTAAATACTGAGGGTTTTCCAAGAAAATAAATAGTAATTTTATTTATTTTTTGATATTTGGTATGCAAAATAAAGAAAATATTTTCTTAAGAGTATTAGTAAATAAATTTTGATACAATAAACATGAGGCCATAAACTTTCGAATCAACAACTTTCCGAACCCACAAATTTCATAAACTTCTGAACCGCAAAACTTTCAAAACCACGAAATTTCAAACCCGTAAACTTTATAATTTATAAACCCGTAAACTTCGAAACACATAAACCTCCGAACTCATATCTTTAGAACTTGTAAAATTTTGAACCTGTAAACCGAAAGATGAAAAAAGTAAAACTGAAAATATAAAAGAAAAAATATTTTTCTCGGGGGAGGTGCAGAAAAAAACAGAAATTTTAAAATTATAAAAAAAGTAAAAAAAAAGTTTGTCCGGAATGGGAGTCGGTACAAGAAAAAAAAAAGAAAATTTCAAATTAAAAAAAGTAAAAATATATTTTTTGCGGGTTCGAGTTGGGGTGGGGTAGGGATGGAGTGGAGGTGAGGCGAGTGGGTGGTGACGAAAAAAAACTTTCTTGAGAGAGGACATGGGGTGGAGTTAGGTGTGGGGATTGGTGAAGGTAAGGAATAGGGTGGAGAAGGTTGAAAAGAAATTTTGGAAAATATTTTCCCTTCTTGATATGAATTTTTTTTTTTTACAATTAAAGGAAAATGAATTGATGAAGAAAATATTTTCTAAAAAATTTAAGCCAACTAAACATGAAAAAATTGAAAAACATATTTCTTTCAAACCAAACACACCCTGAGTGTCACAATTCAAAATACGAATGTAAGAAAGAAAATCGACAAAGAGGCTTAAAAGGGTTCTAACTCCTCAAAATTGGCATCAAGCAATCTTCAATCGTTCTCTCTAATCTTTCACCACCACAAACACTGAAAACTAATTGTGAAAAGGGTTCTATTTATTTGGGCAAAGATCTATTTTAGTCTGCGACCGAGATTATATTATTTTTGTATATTTTATACAAAATTTATATACTTTTGATAGTCACAAGTGGTCATCCAAAAATAGTTACGCTTTAAAAAATAATTAAAATTTAGCCACTTTTCATGTAAAGATAAATTTGACTGAAAACATTGTTTAAAATTCAGAGAATATTCTAGTATATTATACTAGAGTTTCAGCATACGTATACAAGAACTCCAACCTATTATAATTGAGTTTCAACATAAGTATACTGGAACTCCAGCATAATATAATGGAGTTCCAGCATAAATATACTAGAACTCCAGCATATATACTGGAGTTCCAGCAAAGTATACCAGTCTAGTATAATATGCTGGAAGTTGATACACAAGTGCTCGAATCTCCAGTATATTATGCTGGAACTTTCCGTATGTTGGAGTCCAGCATAATATGTTGGAAGTTCATACATAGGTGCACCGAACTCCGGTATATTATGTTGGACCGGTCTCTATTGCAGCAAAATAGTGATTATTTTTCAATGACTTGACAAACGCTGGCTATTTTTGAATGACCAGTCCGAAAACTGGCTAGCCCGTGCTATTTTTACTGTAGAAAGCTCCCAAAGGTCAATGACCCAATAAAATTTGACAGCCCAAATTGCTTCGTATTGTTTGGCCCTAGAAAATTGATAATCATAATAGAAAGGGAAATTATCAGCTATGTCCATTTATAAGTAGTTCATTATAAAATTTGGCCAATTGATATAATATTACTAATATTAGCTAAATTAGCCAATTAGCTATTTGTAGCAAAAAAATATCAAATATTTGCTTTGTTTTGAGTGGGTTTTATTAGAATAGATTGAGCACAACTTAAGGAGCTTGAATCTCAGTTTTGGGATGATTTGGTGAAGTTTTGAGGTGGTTTGAATTGATAATTCAAAGTAAAAACTGAACATGAAAAAAATGATATGTGTATCACATTGTGTATCATTTGTGTATCACATATGTATCATATTTGTATCAATTGTGTATCACATGTATATTCATGTATACCTGTGTGTGAGATACATGCGTGATACATGTTTGATATATGTGTCGCATAAGACTTTTTTGAACTCGATTTAATTACGAATTTTGATACAAAACCAGTCTAAATCACCTCCAATCTTCCTCGAATTTTGTATATTGACTTATCTATATATTTTCAACGAATTTCAACTAACCCATTGAAAAAGTTCCTTTTTTGTTTAGATTTTTGGAATATGTACATATTTTTGTATTTCATCACCTTATTTGCTACCTCATCCATGAAATTTCATTTCCGTCTTGTATCTAGTGTTGCTAATCACGCTTAAAAATATGGAAGGTGATTTTTGCATGTTATTTTTTGAGAGAAAGAATCCTATTATTTGATTTTCCAATTTTTGTTAGATAGTTTTAGTACGTCTATGACTAATGACTAGAGTTTAGTAAGTTTGAAATTTATTTGAGACATTTGTGTAAGTTTCCCTAATAGAAATAACCAACATAAGTCCACTTGGTGCATCTTGTCACAATCTCACTGCCGCAAACCTAGAGTCATTTTCTTCTCACATCTTTTTATTACTTATTTCATTTATAAATGTTGAAAAATATTATTGGGCTGAGTTTATCCACAAGCGTGCTAGATAGCTCATAAGCCCATTAATTAATTTGCAATTATATATATATGTATATACTTATTTTTATTACTACTTTGATTTTATTTTGGCATGGCGATAATATGAGTTAAGCTTAAAGAAAAAAGAGAGAATTTATATCGCCGACCTCAATTTTATCTTGAATTGAGGCGTGATTATTATTGTTATAATTAGGGATGTAAATGGTTCGATTCGGCCAGTTATTTTATAAAATTTGTACCATACCAATTTTTCGGTTATTCTATTATGTATAACAAGAATTAAACTTTTCGAAACCGTCTCAATTATGTCGGTTTCTCTTCGGTATCGATACAGTTCGGTTAATTATTGGTATTATTTTATGTGTCATGTAAAAGTTGCTCGTAAAAGTAAAATGCAATAACATACATTCTTTTGTTGGACTTAGCAAAACTCTCTAGACAGTTTTACTGTGTAAATGATGTTGAATTAAGAAAACATAAAAGATGGCATATTATAGATCCGTCAACTACTCTACAATAACGTAAAAGAACTAAGCATAGACAAAGAAAAAATAAATCACACGAATAGAAAGATATTAACCAAGTACTCAAGAATAAAGTCTATAGAAGATTAAATACTCAAAAAAATAAATCTAAATCATACAAAAGGAAACATACTCAATAAATTGTAGTTTGCTAGAATACTTTGTCTTGCTAATGAATATGCTGGGAAAAATTTAGTTTCAGTAGGAGTAACATACTTCCTCTCTTCCAATTTATGTGAACTTATTTTCTTTTTGGTCCGTTCCAAAAAAAGAATGACCTCTTTCTAAATTTGGTAATAATTTAGTTTAAACTTACAATTCTACCCTTAATGAGAAGCTTTTATAATCATACAAATACTCTGGGGCCCTTTTTGACTTGTTTAGGACCACAAATTTCAAAACTATTCATTTTTTCTTAAACTCCGTGCCTAGCCAAACATGTTTACATAAATTGGAACGGAGGGAGTAATAGGTTTGGAAATTAGTATTTTGATTTTAATTACTTGTTGGCTTGTAATCATTATTATAATTTCAAAAATCAAGGAAGAATTTAATGTTTTATTATTTTTAAACTTAGTATATAAATATATTTTTCACATGTAAATTTATTCGGTACGGTTCAGTATTTTTTGGGTTATTGTCTTAAAATAAAAAATTAACCCTAATTATCGGCACAGTTGTAGATTTATATAAAAATCTACAATTTTATTAGAAGAAACCTAAAAATCGGTTCAATGCGGTAATGTTCGATCGATTTAGTCGGTTTTTGAATATCGATTGCCACCCCTAGTTTTTATTGTAAACAATATAAATCACCATGGAAAATATTGAAGAGGCAGAGTAACTACACCTAATGATTATGATAAAAGGCGGAGTTAGAATTTAAAGTATATAGGTTCGGTCTTTTTATTTTTAAGTTACTCAGTTCTAAATTAATAATTTGTATATATTCAATAAATTTCTTAAAACAAATACAAGGTTTAAAGCAAAATTACTGGGTTCGACCAAATCTATAACCGAAGAGCTAACTCCGCCCCTATTAATAATAAGTGTGATTAATAATCTAAAAAACAAAATAAATCATTTATTAAAACAGGTTAAAAATACAACGATATATTGAATCCCATACTTAATTTATCCAATTTAACTAATTAAATCAACGCCACATAAACTTGATCAACAACTAGAAATTAGAATAGTCTAAAACACTTATTTATTAATTAAATTGTGACTATATGCTGTTTTGGTTAGTGAAAAATCTACTGTGCTATAATTTTGTCGTCCACAAAAGATTCTCATGATTGAGTGTTTCCTTGGCATCTCTCACGAACTCTAATTTCATATGGATGACAATTGATATCTTATAATTAAATCAACTTTTAACCATTACCATATTCCATTCTCATCTAAGTTATTATATTATACCCTCAAATTCGTTACGTTAGGTGCTATACTTTTTAAAAGTTTTAGATCACGTTTTCCAGCTAATAATTTAGTTAGGGGTTGTTTGGTAGGGTATATAAGTATAGTATATTTGAATAGAATGTATTAGTAATGTCGAGATTAATTATGTTAGGATTATTTGTTATCGACTATTTCGTTTGGTGTATTGAAAATAATAACACGTATTATATATATATATTTTTTAAAAATATTTGCAAAAGTACTCATGTATAAACGTTGGAAAGGATTTGGAGAAGGTTTTGAAAAATTAGCAATTGTCTTTATACATATTTGCTAATATCATGATTTGCTATATATAATAGTACTGAATATGGTACATAATTAATACAAATATTAGGCATACATAAGTTGAGAAACACTATCAAACAAGGAATTAGTAATACCAGAGAGTTGTTACATAATTATTTTTCTTAATAAATCCTACTAACAACTTGTTTGGATGGTTGTTACACATCGTTTCATAATATATCGTATTGTATGTACTGTATCGCTTGATGAATACAATGTAGGGATAGATTGTTTTGTTTGCCATTGTTTCATGATATCATGCACCAACAATATGAAGAATAAATTTGCAATATTATAAAGAAAAAACATGATAATGAATAAATTTATTATATAAAAAGGTACGGTAAATGAAAAGTAAAATTATTTAATAATAATGAAGTGTGTGAGATGAGAGAAAAAGACAAGATAACGACGCATCCACACCAAATCGATCGTTACATAAAGTGGCACATTTCGTCGTTACGTAACGACAAATTTAACTATACGATACGATAACTTTAAAATATCGACAAACTTTGGTCGGTAAGTCTGAAAACAAACCTGAAATATACGAGATTCCCCCGATTTTTTCATACCTCTTTTCTCAAAATTCCCTTAACTCCCACTCAATAATGATGATGCAAAACGTTTTTATGAACGATTAGAGGAAGCTAGTTATCAACTTACCTGGTGATTTCTATAAGGCAAAGAGATTGGTTTCTAAGTTAGGACTTTCGTCAATGAGAATTGATTGTTGTGAAGATGGTTGCATGTTATATTATAAAGATGATGCAACTTTAGACAATTGTAAATTTTGCGAAAAGCCTCGTTTCAAGAGGCTTTCCAGCGGGAATATGGTCGCTGTCAAGGCGAAGCATTATTTACCTCTTATACCTAGATTAAAGAGGTTATATGCGTCGATGAGTTCTGCTCCTCATATGAGATGGCACTTTGAAAATAGAAGATAACCTGGTGTTATGTGTCATCCTTCAGATGGAGAAGCTTGGAAGCACTTTGATAGGATATATCTAGATTTTTCTAGTGAACTAAGGAACATTCGGTTAGGTCTGTGTGCGGATGGCTTCACGCCTTTTTCTATATCTGCGACACCATATTCATGTTGGCCTGTCTTTCTTACACCTTATAATCTACCACCCGAGTTGTGTATGACTCGTCCATATATATTCTTAAATTGTATTATCCCCGGTCCACGTAATACGAAAAGTTTGATTGATGTATATTTGCAACCTTTGATTGATGAGCCAAAACAATTGTGGTATGATGGTGTTGAAACATATGACATATCAACCAAGCAGAATTTCAATTTGCGTGCTAATTTAAGGTGGACTATTAAAGATTTTCCTGCATATGGAATGTTGTCTGGGTGGATGACTGCTGGGAAGCTAGCTTGTCCTTACTGCATGCAAAATAGTAAAGCGTTCACTTTGAAACATGGCCGAAAGCAATCATGGTTTGATTGTCATCGTCAATTCTTGCATCACGATCATGAGTTTAGAAGGATGAAAAATGCATTCAAAAAGAATAAAATGGAATATTATTCTCCACCTCCGATACTATCAGGTGAGGAAATTTGGGAGAGGGTCCATAACTTCAGTAAAGTTACTGAGGCTCCACCTTATAGATTCCCCGGATATATTGTTACTCATAATTGGACGAAACGGAGTATATTTTGGGAGTTGCCTTATTGGAAGGATAATCTTCTCCGTCACAACCTTGATGTCATGCATATTGAGAAGAATTATTTTGACAATTTATTCAACAAAGTGATGAATGTTAAAGGTAAGACAAAGGATAACTCGAAGGCTAGAATGGACTTACAAGAATATTGCAGGCGGCTTGAATTATACTTGCAGACTAAACAATGGTAAGGTGTTCAAGCCCAAAGCAAGTTACACATTCACTTTGGAGGAAAGACGACAAATTTGTTATTGGGTTACAAAATTGAAGATGCCTGAGGGTTATGCGTCGAATCTTGGAAAAAAAGTAGATATGGGGGTAGGGAAGTTGAGCCAATTGAAAAATCATGACTGTCATGTTTTCATGGAGACCTTAGTGCCTATTGCATTTTGTGGTTTGCCTGAAAGAATCTGGAAACCCATCGCAGAGATTAGTTTATTTTTCAAAGACTTGTGTTCTGCCACATTAAGTGAAGAAAACCTACTCCGGATGGATCAGAACATTCGTGTAACTTCTAGTAAGATGGAAAATATATTTTCATGTGGTTTTTTTGATGTGATGGAATACCTTCCAATCCACCTTGTACACGAGACACGACTTGGAGGGCCCGTTCAATGCAGATGGATGTATCCTTTTGAGAGGTAATATTATAAGTTTGATGTAATTTTCTATTTTATTTGAATGTTCTTGGCTAACATGACATTATGTAGGACAATTGGCAAATGAAAACAATTTTTTAAGCAGAGGAATAGGATTGAAGGATCTATATGCGAAGCTTATCTTGCAAAGGAAACTGCTCATTTTTGTTCTTATTATTTTGAGAGTAACGTGCCATGTTCTAGGAATAGGTCCAATAGGCACACGGTCGAACGTGCGAATGATCCATTATAATCACCAATTTCCATATTCAATCAACCAGGCCGATGTTCTAAGAATGTTAGAAAGAGAAGTTTGAGTGATATGGAGTACAAGTCAGCTACACTTTATGTGTTGCTAAATTGTCCCGAAGTCGTACCATTTCTCAAGTAAGTATTGATTTATTAGTTATCAAAATATAAAATTTACTGTGATTACATCTTGATGCAACTACTAAAAATATTTGATGTGTCACAGTCACTTCGTGGGTCAATTTGGCCATGATGCTGTATATACGAGATTTGATACGCGGTTCAAACAATTTGTAAGTTTATCCTGATAATGTTCTAACACTATGCAGGTAAATAATGTTTGTAAGTTATGCTAACTTATGATTTTTTTTAACACTATGTAGGTAAATAATCCAAATAATGGTGTAAATCAATTTTTGAAAGTTATATCTTGGGGACCTGGGCTTCAGGTCACAACAATGTCTAAGTACGTAGTGAATGGTTATAAGTTCCATACAGAGGATTGTATTGGTAAAAAAGAGTTTCACACGTAAGGTGATTCATGAAAACTCAGCCGGCTACGTGGACCAAGGAAAACGTGGCAGCTGGATATGATTCTATAAAGAGGTACGGAACAAAGAGTCGCAGATCAATAAACCTACGAGGTAATCAGCCACGGGAAACTCAACCTGATTGAGAAAGAAAAGAGACACGGTCAGAATGAATCCAGACAGAGCTACGGGCAGGTTAAAAAATCCTTAATTAATGACTCATACGTTATGTAACCTTCATACAACAGTTACAATTATCCTTTATAACGCCCCATTAATGTAATAATTAGTCATTAATGAACGATCATTGCAAGAAGTAGACGTTATATTAAGAAACCCCCTATATAAAGGAGGAGAATGTAACTTGTAAATGAGGGCAAGACTTGGAATATAATATTTTATTTTCTGAGCATCATACTATTGCCTTTTATTTATTCTTCTTTATTTAATAATATTTCCTTGATTATCAGTAACCCGCGTTCATCCTAAAAATAGCTTTGGTCAAAAGATCTAATTCTTTGATTAAACAAATTGGTTCCGTTACCGGGAATATGATAATCTTAATTTTCTTTTCAATTGATATCCTCTAAACTATGTCGAACTCCAACGACAACAACCAGCAGAGGAATGGAACCCCAGTTCCATCACCTCAAGTAACCCCACGTGGTTCAAGGGAACCATCCCCGGAAAGAGCTGATAACAACCGCAATAACAATGAGCAAACGGTAGAACAAGATTGAATAAAGCAAATGATTGCAGAGTACGTGGGACAAGCTTTGCAAGAATTTGCAAGGGGACTACCGGCGGCACCACCTGCATCGCTAACACTACCTCCAAACAATACTGTCACCATGGAAAATCCTCAGTCTGGGTTGGCAAACTCAGCAAGGGGTGACACTCCTAACGAATCTCTCGAAGCGAGACCAGGTATGACTAATAATTCTGAATTACAAAATTTACTGCTAACCATGCAGAAATAGATGAAGGAACAAAACGATCGAATCGAGCAAATTCCTGGAGTACCACCTGTTATCAAGGCCATTGATGTTGATAGATACTCTCAACAACCTTGGAAACTAAGCGCAACACCTTTGCCTATACCCAAGAAGTTTAAAATGCCTGACGTTCCTAAGTATGATGGAACAACTGACCCACGCGACCATGTGACTGCTTTTACCACCGGAGTAAAGGGCAACGACTTAACGAAACAAGAGATTGAATCAATCATTATCAAAAAGTTCGGAGAAACACTTACCAAAGGAGACCTAACCTGGTATTCTCTTCTCCCTGAAAATTCTATTGATTCTTTTGCTGAGCTTGCAAATTCTTTCATAAAAGCACACTCTGGTGCACAAAAAGTCGAGAAAAGAATGGAGGACATATTTAAAATCAAGCAAGGAGACATGGAACTACTCTGTGAATTTGTAGACAGGCTCCAGCGAGAAAGAATGCAATTACCCAGAGTACCTGATAATTGGGCAGCCATGGCATTCACGAGTAATCTAAATGAAAAAAGCTCAGAAGCCACGAGGAGACTCAAAGAAAATTTGAGGGAATTCCCAGCTACAACGTGGAATGATGTATATAACAGGTACAATACTAAACTTCGAATAGAAGAAGATATCATTGCTCGATCGAAAGACGAAGATCATTCCAGATCCAGGCAATCCGAATAAGACAAGAGATCATGTAAAAACAGGTACGATCCTTACTTAGGACCATCGGGACGCGAAACTCGCCCCAGGTTTGAAAATACTAGGTCAGATTATAGACCACCAAGCAGGGATGTAGGCTCATCCGCATCTAGATCCAGAAAGGATCGGGATGAATGACCTAGAGATAATGCACGAATTGGGGATCATACCTTTAATGTAAGTAATCCTGAACTTGTTTCAATATTAATAAATATGGGAGATAAGGTTAAATGGCCCAAAGAAATGCAGTCAAACCCAAATAAAAGAAACCCAGATTTCTGGTGTGAGTTCCATAATGATCATGGACACAGGACTGCAGATTGCAGATTTTTACAAGGTGAAATAGAACACTTATTGAAACAGGGCTATTTAACAGAATTGTTTAGTGATAAAGGTAAACAGGCATATATAAGAACAGGCAGGAGCCCCCGAAGCCTCCTTCTCCAAAAAGAACCGCCGACGTGATACATGGAGGAGAGGAAGTGAACGAAATAGTTTGCAAATTAGCCTCGAAGGTCACAATTACCCACGGAAATCGAATTCGAGAAAATCCAGATGAAGATGTCATAACCTTTGACGATGCAGATTTTGGCGGACTAATGCTTCCCCATAATGATGCTCTGGTAATATCCTTACTCATTCATGACACTAACGTTAAAAGAGTGTTGATTGATCCAGGTAGTTCAGTCAATATCATCTTGTTAAGAGTCGTGGAAGAAATGCTCATGGGAAATCAGGTGATCCCAAAGGCACGAGCCATATCAGGGTTTGATAACTCTGCGGTGATAACCAAAGGAGAGATCGAACTTAGCACCTACGCCGAGGGAATAACCAGGAACACCAAATTCCAACTCGTTGATACTGACATGGCTTATAACGTGATTATGGGAAGGCCTTGGATCCACGACATGAAAGCAGTACCATCCACCTTACACCAGGTAACTAAATTCCTCTCAGAATGGGGAATCAGACAAATTAGAGGTTATCAATAGATCTCCAGAAATATAAATTCTGTGGCACTTTATAACAAAAATGAGACGGAAGAACTGGAAAATAGAGAAATCTTTCAAACAGATGTCACCGGCCAAATAGGTACGGAAAAAATTACTGACCAAACAGGTACGACAGAAGTAAATGTTCAAATAGGTACGAGAAGAGATACCCACGAGAAAGTAAATCCAGTCACCACGGAAGATACGTTGGACCACATAGATGTAGACTCCAGACCTGATGTCATTCATGAACCGGAAGAAGACGAACACATCAAAACAACTACGTAAGAGCTCGAAGCTGTTCCATTGTTTGAACAAAAACTTGAACAGAAGGTGTATGTAGGCACGAGGCTGAGCCTCGGTTGAAAAGGTACGTTAATTGATTATTTAAAGGCTAACGCAGATTGCTTTACGTGGTCCCACTCAGATATGACAAGTATTCCACCAGAAGTGATGACTCTTAAAACTAAATGAAGATCCATCCTTCGTACCTGTTAAGCAGAAAAAAAAGAAAGCAATGACCATTCAAGAACCAAGTGATTGACGAAGAGGTACAAAAACTCTTGAAAATTGGTTCGATACGAGAGGTAACGTACCCTAACGGGTTAGCTAACACTGTGGTGGTACCAAAAAAGAATGGCAAATAGAGGGTATGCGTAGATTATACTGAATTAAATATAGCATGCCCCAAAAATTCATTCCCATTACCACATATAGATCAAATGATTGATGCTACTGCAGGTCATGAATTATTAAGCTTTCTAGATGCATATTCTGGTTATAATCAGATTAAAATGGATCCCTCAGACGAGGAAAAAAACTCCTTCATTACGAACAGGGGGACTTACTACTATAAGGTCATGCCTTTTGGCTTAAAAAACGCTGGAGCCACCTATCAAAGGCTAGTGACTAAGATGTTCCAGGAACATCTGGGAAAAACGATGGAAGTTTACATTGATGATATGCTAATAAAATCAACACGATCGGAAGACCATTTCCAGCACCTATCTATTACTTTTGACATTTTACGCAGGTATAACATGAAGTTGAATCCAGAAAAATGCGCTTTCGGTGTACAATCAGGTAAATTTTTGGGTTTCCTTGTATCAAACAGAGGAATAGAGGTAAATACCGCTCAAATTAAAGATATAGAAGAAATACCTGATATACTAACGAATAAAAAAGAAGTTCAAAGACTAACGAAGAGTGATCGACTCTCACCCTCACTACTATATGAGTAGGAGGACAAGGGTCGGTGCAGCTTTTACCCGATAGGTCGGGATCGAATCCTCAGGGAGTTAATATTTGGAGTGAGTGTCTATATGATCTAGTGGTGTCTTGTGTTTCTAATTACACTTCTCATATTTTGGTTGTTTTCAATCTACGACTAATAAATATACTATTGTTGAATGCAAATTAACTAACTAATTTGTTTTGAAGTTGTTTTCTTATATGGATAAAGGCACTAGGGTTATGACTTTTACCTAGGCGAGTACTCAACGGATTTCAAGTTCCTAAGGCAAGAATGTTAATTAGGGATAATGCTATAACCAATGCACGAAATTGCCACTCTATACCTCTCAATAGTTTGAGTGACTTTGCCCTAATTACCTCTCTCGAGGTCAATTGGGTGTCAAATAAGCAAGCAATTGAGGTTCAAGTAGGGTATTACTCTTTCGATATTTAACCCATTAATTAGGACTCAAGTAGGGTTTTACCATTTCTGGATTCAAGCCAATTGATTGGGACTACCAATCTCTTGATTATGTCCAAATTCCTTGTTGGACCAATTTTCTAGACTCAAGTCCTCTTTCTCAAGAAGGACCCAAGTCAATTAGTATTTGCAACCACTAATTATAGCAATAAGAACCCTTTATTTAACCCAAATAACAAACACCCATAAACATCCAAATCATAATTTTAGAAACCCATTAAATACTCACACTAGGGTTGAGCCACAACCCTAGCTAATGGGTCTATCTACTCATAATCAAAGATGAATTCAATGAAAGAGAAGAAATAGAACCCATATTAATGATTTATAACAATAACCACAAAGGTTCAATGTTAAAATCACAAGAAAATAACACAAAGATGAAAAAGAATACTATTCACGAGCTCCTGCCGTCACTGGTATGATAGATCCTCAAAAAAAATTACAAAATAATCTATTTATACTGAGCCAGAATTCTGGACAAAAATACCCCTGCGGGGTTACCACGGACCGCGTAAAGTCGACCGCGGTCCGCGGTGGACTTCTTTGGCCTTCAGTTGTTGAGTCTCTGAAGCTCTCGACCGCGGACCGCGATAGCTATGGTCCTTGAACTGGGTCTTCTGAAGCTTGCCACCGCGGTCCGCGGAGGATGGACCGCGACTGCGGCGGGAACTTGGCCTTTGCATGGGTCTCTGAAACTAGTCACCGCGATCCGCGGAGGGTGGACCGCGACCGCGACCGCGGTGCCTTTGAAAAGGGTCTCTGAACTTCATCACCGCGGTCCGCGGAAGATGGACCGCGACCGCGGTGGACACCTTAGGTATGCATTTTGTTGTCCTTGGTATTTGTGCAAGATTCACTCCTTTTTGAGCAGAGTTCTGACTGTTTGTCATCATTTTTGGCTCAAACCTGCAACAAGCATAACCCATAAGCTTTTTGGGGCTATTCCGTGTACAATTATAACCCAAACTTAAGCAAGAAAGGTGAAAAACAAGGTAGAAATCCTAGTTATCAACTCCCCCAAACTTAAGTTTTTGCTTGTCCTCAAGCAAACAAAATAAGCCCCACCCCTATGAGTGATTCCAAGAAAATCCGGTAGTCCTAAGGTAACCTCATCTTGCATCAATTGGGACTAACAATTTCCCTTAATGCAAATGAATCATTAACAACATTTGATCCTTTTTAAAACCATGTATTCAAGTGCGATACAAGAGCATCAAGAGTTGACACGACTCATCAACGAAACTCTTACTACCACTTTGGTCATTGTGGAACCCAAACTCATACTCCTAAACTCTCCCTGAGCACCTCACTTTAGAATTGTAATGCTCAGAACGAGGAAATTGGGAGTTTGCTCATCTTTCTCAAAGAAAAGACTCAAGTCCGACTCAAAGTACCATAGGCTTGCCCCTTATGTAAGTCACCACTAATGTAAGTTTCATTCGACTCGAGATCATATAGGGCTTTTGTGGGCACATGATGAAGGCTTTTGGTCAAGGGTAGGAAGTATTTGGTCAAAGTGAGCTCTATCTTTCCTTAAGCACTTCATTTTTGTTTTCACATTGTCTTGACTCTTTGAGTCATTTTAACTCTTTTTGAAGGGTTGGAGAGACATACTGTCACACCTTTTTGTTCATTCAATTAACTTTTCCCCTTTTCTAGGCATTCCACACCTTTGATCGCATTCTTTCATTGATTCCCTTTATTTCTTCTACTTGTTCATTCTTTTTGTTTTTTTTTATTTTTATTTTTATTTTTATGTTTCTTTTCTTTCTTTTTCATTGCCTTTCCTTTTTTTTATTTTGTGCCTTCTTTTTCACTTTATTACATCCCTCGTCTCTCCCCCAAACTTATGCTTTTTCTTTCTAGTGCTAAGGAAAGATCGGGTGCCAAGAGAGGGTCAAAATGGGTAAAGGCTTGTAGCATGGTTTTTGAAAGAAAGGGTCTAAGGCTCAAAAGGGTTGACTAGGGAAATTGACTTTGGTAGGCCATGGCAATGATCAATTCATTATTCGGATCAAGGAAAGCCTATAGTCACTTCTCAAGTCAAACTACACTTAGGATTTCGCCTAGACAAATATTCAGGGCAAGTTCTAGACTAATGGCACGGGACTTGGACTTGCAATTCAAATTCTCACCACTCAAGCTACGGGATTGCTAAAGAAACAGAGTCGGGGGCCCACAACGACCTTTAGTCATGCTTTGAGCAACATAATGGTTCCGAAAAACCACTTGATGATTATCGGCCAACACAAGAGTCTCAAGATCACAACTTTCACCATCCTAAACACAACAATTTGTTTTTGACCATGGGATCAAAGGCAAATAGGTTAGGCCCAAGTGAAGCTTTTCTTGAGGCACCTTTATTCACAACTATTAAAATGAAAAAAAAAACAGACTCATACCCTTAAGAAGGTCGTCACACCATCCATCCTCAGGAAGAGCCACCCGGTTCACACAAATTCCACCTTTGGAAAGAACCGTGGCGTTAAGAAAACCAAAGGCTTATTGCACGCGAAAAATACAAAACAAGAATCTATGAAAGAAAATAAGAAGCTATAAAACGGGAAAAATGCGGAAAGTAAAATGCGTAGGATAGAATGAATATGTACATGAGGGGATTTAGTCGAATATGCATAAGGGGATGAATACATACAATGTAAAGTAACTTTATACATACCAAAAGTGAAAGATAATAAAAGTACTGAAATAGTAAAGTTATTTACATACAAAAAATGAAAATAAAGCATAATAAAAAGAAAAATAGTCTGAATTATACAATCACCATCATAATCCAAAAATCAAAATAGGGCCACTCCCCCAACTAAAAACTAGCATTGTCCTCACTGCTATCTAGCAAAAATAGCTCAAAAATGGGAGAGAGAGTAAAGAAAACTCCCTATTGGCCCTCAGCATGTGCGGGGTCCTGTGCCTGTGCAGGGTCTGCCTGTGCTGGGTCTGTGGGCTGTGGTGGAATCTGGGACTGTCCCTCTGTGCTCTGTGCCTCCCCCTGAACCTGGGGCTGGGTCTGCTCTGTAGCCTGAGCCTGCACTGGTTAGTCTGCCAAGACTAACTGAATGCTCTCTGTACGGGGCAGTACCCTCCTCCTCTTTGCTGGCCTATCTGGCTCTGGCTCCTGCTCTAGCTGAGCAGCTGGGTCTGGGAACAACAGGTCCAATGGTAGGTGATCCGCCTTAAGCTTGTCCACCTCTTTTCTCAGCTCCTTAACTGATTCCTTTGAAGCCCGGGCCTTCTTGAGCCTCTTAGTCTCCTTTGTAAGATCCTTTAAAGCTTGCACGTGTGCACCAACAACTGTCAAAATTAGCTTCTAGTTCTCAAGGATTTTCTTCTGGTTGGCCAGAAGTTCCTTCAGAGAGTCCTCAACGGACTGTGGTACCTGTGGTGAGGGAGGAGTAGCCTGGGCTGCCACAAACGTAGAAAGCACAGACAACTTAGAGGTAGCTGCCTGCATCTAGTTGTTTATACTGTCAAGTGATTGGCTGAGTCTGTGGGCAGTCAGAGGATATGCCCGGGATGAAGGAATGGCTGGGTCAACAGAAGTGGAGGGACCTGGAGCACTCTCTGGGATGGCTGGCTCAGGCTGAGAAGACTCCATTACAACCACTGGCTCTTCAGACTGGCTAGTGGACGCAATGGACTTACCCTTGAACTTTTTGCTCTTCGTGTTGTCATCACTTTGCAAATCATACCAAGAGAAAGGGGCTTTTTTCCTCATCTTCACATCAAAATCCCTCTTTTCCACCTGTTGATCCTCAAAATACATAGTCAGGAAGTTGGGAAAAAGGTAGGCCTGATCACCTTCATTTACCACCCTGTTGATGACGGTGGACATAATATTCCCGACATTAATCGGGAACCCTGGCATAATAGCAGCAATCAATACAGCCCTCCGGAGAGGAATGGTGTTTTCATGGAAGGAGGGGTCAAGCCTGTTGCACACGAACGTCTCCCAGCCCTTAGCCTCAAAATTCAACGTTCTTATGAAAATAGTCCTCCCTCCTTTCAACCAGTCAGGGGACTCACCAGGAATGGCCAAGTATTCAGCTAGCCAATGACTGGCCTCATCACCCGCCTCCAACCTTTCCCGGTACTGTGTGTCATCTAACTCATCCATCTTTAGATAAGCATTCAAAGCAACCCCATCAAACGGTATCGTGAGATTCCTCACCATGGTAGCTTTGGAGTCCTTCTTTAGAAAAGACAGATTTGTGTAAAACTCCTTTACCAGGTGTTCATTTGCGTCCGGCAAATAGCAAGAAAAGTAATCCCATCCTCTTCTCTCTGTGAATTGCCTCTTCACATTTGGATTGTGCGGCAAAAGATCTTTGGTGGTGAACTTGCGATCCACTATTAGTGTTCTCTTCGGCCACCAGTCCCAGAATTGGTGAAAATCTGCCTTACTGACAAATCTATCTTGCCACACCACCAGGTTTCTTGTTCTCTCCACTCCCCAACTTGCGGTTCACCCCCTGTTTGGGGTGCATCTACCGTTGCTTCATCTCCAGAATGGTCACCCTACAGTGAAGTTGTGGCTGAAGTGGAGTCTGTGTGGCCACTCCCTGCTGCTGAGCCGTCAGACGACTCAGAGTTGGCTGGTGTTGGGGCAGGGGGAGAGGCAGATGGCTCATTGGTCAGCCGGAACCTCTACGGGAAGTCTGGGTAGTGCTCAGGTATAGATTCTGAAGATTCTCTCTCGGAGGGTACATATTCACTTCCCGATTGGGAAGCAGCTCTGTCCATAACTCTGATTGCCTTTCTCGTCTCTTTCACGGCCTGCCGGACTTTGGGGGCCAGTTTGATTGTTCCTTGGCCTTTCCCCCGGGATGACTCACCCCTGCCACCAGGTTTACGGCCACCACCACGTGATTGAACCATTCTCTGCAAGTTCAAAACATTTAACATTGTTAGTGCCCAAAGAGTGTATAGCATAAACAATCACAGACACACAAATGATTTGCATAACAGGGACCGCGGTCCGCGATGGAGGGCTTATGACCAATTTACCTCTCTGAATATAGGCACCGCGGACCGCGGTCGCGGTGAGGGTGGATTCAGAGAACATATTGTCTGAAGTTGAAGGACCCCGGACCGCGAAAAAGTGACCGCGGTCCGCGTTCATCGATGTATGATTATATAACTTAACCACCGCGGTCCGCGAAGAAAGGACCGCGGACCGCGCTCAGACCACCAGTTAGGGTTTTAAATTTTAACACCTTTTCACGTTCAAATTCCCATTTAGTTAAAACCCCACGTGTTCAATAAGTGAAACTAGATGCAAAGGGTCTAAATTGAGCAAAATGAATTAACTCTGACTTGATTAAAGGCCTAGAAAAGAAAAATCATGAAAAAGAGAAGAAAATCTACCAAATTATGAAAAAATAATAAAATTAAGAAGTTAATTAATCATAATTACACTTAATAGATGTTTGGATGAAGAATGGATTAATGAAAATGCAACTTGGAAGTAATAGGCTTGAGACACAGTGAAATTTTTTGCTCTGGAGAGTTAAAGTGCGTAAAGTGTGAAATGAAACCCTAAAGGTCTATTTATAGAGGGAACTGGGTTCCACTTCACTTACCCACCGCGGACCGCGTAAAAGCGACCACGGTCCGCGGTCATGTGATGTCCAAGAGTTGGAAACAAACGGTCATCGCGGACTGCGAAGAACCGACCGCGGTCCACGAAGGCAACTTCAGAGAGCATCTTCCTGTTACTAGGGCACCGCGGACCGCGAAAAGAGGACCGCATTCGCAATGCAAACTTCAGAGAACTTGTTTGTGTAGGACAGGGATCCGCAGACCGCGGCCGCGGAGCCAACTTCAGAGAGTTGCTTTTTCCACACTTAGCTTATTTCCTGTGCCAAAATAATCCTAGAACATCCAAAAACCAGTTAGCGCAAAAATGAGTCCTATACTACCAAAAAAAAATCAAAGAAAAACAAAAATAAAGACACATGGGTTGCCTCCCAAGAAGCGCCTGATTTAACGTCGCAACACGACGCATGTTACCAAGTTCATTTTAGATGGAGAAGTGCCCATTAACTCTGAAAATTTCTCCACTCTTGTTCTTTAGATCCATAGCACCAAATGGAGTCACAAACACCACTTCGAAAGGCCCGCTCCATTTTGACTTTAGCTTTCCCGGAAATAGCCTTAACCGAGAATTGAACAATAGAACGAAGTCACCAGCTTTGAAATCCTTGCCCCGAGCATACTTGTCATGAAGGTACTTCATTTTGTCCTTGTACAAGGACGGACTGGAGTAAGCATGGAATCTGAATTCGTCGAATTCATTAAGTTGCTCCACACGAAGGTTGGCCGCCACATCCCATTCAAGGTTCAACTTTTTCAAGGCCCACATAGCCTTGGGCTCTAACTCCACCGGAAGATGGCAAGATTTCCCAAACACCAACCGGTACGGAGACATACCTATTGGGGTCTTGTAAGCGGTCCTGTACGCCCATAGAGCATCATCCAACTTCTTTTCCCAATCGGTCCTATTAGGATTGACCGTCTGTGACAATATACTCTTTATTTCCCTGTTGGAGACTTCCACTTGGCCACTTGTCTGAGGATGGTAGGGGGTGGTGACTTTGTGATTGACACCATACTTGGAAAGCAAGGTGTCAAAGGCTTTGTTGTAGAAATGCGACCCCCCATCACTAATGATAGCACGGGGCGTGCCAAACCTTGTAAAGATGTTCTTCTTGGGGAAAGCAACAACACTCCAGGCCTCATTGTTGGGTAAAGCCACGGCTTCAACCCATTTAGAAACATAATCCACCGCCACTAGAATGTACGTGTTCCCACAAGAGCTCACAAATGGGCCCATGAAATCGATACCCCACACATAAAAAATATCCACTTCTAGAATAGAATTGAGAGGCATCTCATCTTTCTTTGAAATTCCCCTGGCTCTTTGACACTCATCACACCTTTTGACTAGATCACCGGCATCCTTGTACAATGTAGGCCAAAAGAAACCACAACTCAGCACATTTGAAGCAGTCCTTGCCCCTCCATGATGGCCACCATACGGTGAGGAGTGGCACGACTCAAGAATTGACCTTTGTTCTTCTTCTGGTACACATCACCGGATAACCCCATCAGTGCAAATCTTGAATAAATATGGCTCATCCCAATAGAAGTCCAAGCTATCCCTCCTAAGCTTCTTCCTTTGGTTAGAAGAGAGCTCACAAGGGACAACACCCGTGACAAGATAGTTGGCGATGTCGGCAAACCATGGCATTTCTTGCATTGACACCGAAAGAAGTTGCTCATCAGGGAAACTGTCATTAATTTCAAGTCCATCACAAGGTCGACCTTGCTCCTCCAATCGAGAAAGATGGCCGGCCACTTGGTTTTCACTTCCTTTTCTATCCACTATCTCCAAGTCAAACTCTTGAAGCAACAATACCCAACGCATAAGTCTCGCTTTGGAATCCTTTTTGGTCATGAGGTACCGGAGTGCCGCATGGTCAGTGTGAACTATGACCTTGGCACCCATCAAGTAAGGACGAAATTTCTCCATAGAAAAGACTATTGCCAAGAGCTCCTTCGCCGTGACAGTGTAATTCATTTGGGCCAAATCATCGTTTTGCTAGCACAATATATAGGGTGAAAAATCTTGTTCACCCTCTGGCCCAGCACAACACCCACACCTACATCACTCGAGTCACACATAAGCTCGAAGGGTGAGCTCCAATCCGGCACCGTGATGATAGGAGTTGTAGTGAGCTTGTGTTTCAAAAGTTCAAAGGCATGCATGCAATTCTCATCGAAATGAAATTTAGCATCCTTCTCAAGCAACTTGCACAACAGACTGACCACGTTAGAGAAATCCTTAATGAAATGCCGATAGAACCCCGCGTGACCAAGGAAGCTCCGGACTCCTCTAACCGAAGTTGGTGGTAGAAACTTAGAGATCACTTCAATTTTTGTTTTATCAACCTCAATAACATTCCTCGAGATCTTATGGCCCAAAACTATACCTTCTTCCACCATAAAGTGGCACTTTTCCCAATTCAACACCAAGTTGGTTTCTTCACAGCGAGCGAGGACCTTGTCAAGATTTCTCAAGCACTCATCAAAGGAGTCCCCTACTACACTGAAGTCATCCATAAACACCTCCAGGAAGTCTTCCACCATGTTTGTAAAGATTTCCATCATGCACCTTTGGAAAGTGGCCGGTGCATTGCAAAGTCCGAAGGGCATACGGGCGAAAGCAAAAGTGCCATATTGACAAGTAAAAGTGGTCTTCTATTGATCTTCCGGGGCAATCAAAATTTGATTATAGCCAGAATACCCATCAAGAAAATAGTAGAAAGCCCGACCAACAAGCCTATCCAACATTTGATCCAAGAATGGCAAGGGAAAATGGTCCTTGCGGGTCACCTTGTTGAGCTTGCGTTAGTCCATACACACCCGCCATACGGTGACCGTTCTTGTGGGAATGAGATCATTTTTGTCATTTTGGATCACTGTCATTCGACCCTTTTTCGGAACGCATTGGACCGAAGAAGTCCATGCGCTATCCGAAATTGGATAGAAAACTCCCGCATCGAGCCATTTTATGATCTCCTTCTTCACCACCTATTGCATTGCCTCGTTGAGTCTCCTTTGATGTTCCACCGAGGGCTTTGCTCCATCCTCCAATATGATTTTGTTCATGCAAAAAGCGGGGCTAATACCCCAAATATCCGCAAGAGTCCATCCTATTGATTTCTTCCTCCTCCTTAGCACATTTAAAGTTGAGTCTACCTGCAATTGGGTTAGGAAAGAGGAAAGAATAACACGTAAAGTACGAGATGGACCAAGATATTCATACCTGAGGTGGGAAGGTAGTGACTTCAACTCCAGATTCGGAGGCTCTTCAATGGAAGGCTTTGTTGGTGGAGTCTTCCGGTTCTCCAGGTCCAATGATAGCTTTCTGGGACCATAGGAGTAAGAACCCATGCCTTGAAGGGCATTGGTACTTTCAAGAACACCATCCACCATAGAGTCCTTATGATTCAATAAGGCCAACTCCATTGGATCATCAACATGGATCATAGAACTTGCATCATCAATAATAACCTCAGTCACGAGATCCATAAAAGAGAAAACTTCTGTACTGTTAGGCTGCTTTATTGATTTACACACATGAAAGACCACCTTCTTAGTGCCCACTCGGAAAGTGAGCTCCCCAGCTTCTACATCTACCAAGGCCTTCCTCGTGGCAAGGAAGGGCCTTCCCAAGATAATGGGGGACTTCATAATCAACTTCACAGTCTAGAATGACAAAATCCGCGGGCAATATAACTTTGTCCACCCGCACTAGCACATCATCAATTATCCCTAGGGGCCTCTTCATTGACCTATCCGCCATTTGCAAATGCATAGAGGTTGCCCGATTTCCAAAGTTTTAAAAACTGGGTATGGCATCAGGTTAATACTCGCCCCAAGATCACATACTCACCCCAAGATCACACAAGGCTTTGGCAAAGTCCGCACTCCCGATCGTGCAAGGAATGGTAAAATCTCCCGGATCCTCAAGTTTTGGTGCCATGGAGTGAACTATAGCACTCACTTGGTGAGTCATCTTGATGGTTTCACACTCCATGGACCGCTTTTTAGTGACTAAGTCCTTCATGAACTTAGCGTATCCGGGCATTTGTTCCAAGGCCTCAACCAACGGGACATTGATGGAGAGACCCTTCATCATATCAATAAACTTCTTGAATTGTGTCTCTTGATTTTGTTTGGCAAACCTTTGTGGGTAGGGAGGAGGTGGCCTAGGCAATGGTGCCTTGGCTTGTGGGACCACCGGTTCCGGTATATCAATCACGTGTTCCCTAGACGGGTTCACGGCCCTTTCCAAATCCTCCCATTATCATGTATGTCAATTATCACCTCACTTGTGGTTGGCTCATCCACCAATTGCTCAAATTCAACCGGTAACTCTTCTTGGGGCATATCATCATCAACAACAATCTTCTTTTGCCTAGAAGTACTTGCTTCACCACCTTTTCCACTTCTCGTGGTCACCGCCATGGCGTGACCAGTGTTGTTATTGTTCCCACCCTTGGGGTTCACCACCGTATCACTCGGTAGTGCACCCTTTGGGCGTGTGTTTAAGGCATGATAAATTTGTCCCATTTGTACTTCAAGGTTCCTAATGGAGGTATTATGAGAGGCCAACTGAGCATCGGAGTCCGCATTTTGCTCTATCATCTGCTTGAACATGCTTTCAATTCTTCCCATATCATTGCTAGATGAGCTTTGCCCTTGAGATTGGTACAGAGGTGGGTTCTTGGTTGTTGGTACATCGGAGGCCTTTGGAAACCCGACCCCCGGTTGCCATTTCCACCCCAGTTGTTGTTGTTGTTGCCTCCATTCCAATTGTCATCATTGTTGTTCCCCCATTGTCGTTCATTGTTTTTCCCCCAATTCCGAGCATTGATGTTGTTATTCCAATTTCTTGGTCTTTGATTCCCCCAACTTTGATTGTTGCCTTGGTTTATCCAATTTTGATTGTTGTTTTGACTATTGCCTTGACCTTGGTAGTTGTTTGCATACATCACATCTTCTGCTTGGTCATCATACTCTTCTTCTTGGCCATACCCACTAGGCCCTTGGTCACCTTGATCATTATGGTTTTGCTTAGAATTCCCCCGAGGTGTCCTTTGATTCCCTAATACTAATACGTTCACTCCTCCATGGCATGTACTTGCTTTGGGCCTTGCTATTGTTGGAGTTGGGCTTTGGCAAGTTGGTTCATAGTGGCAGTGAGCTCAGCAATTGCTTGCCCTTGCTCTTGGAGCTATTTATGGAGACTATTCACACCGGACTCACCCTGAGGTACATTAGCTCTACTTTGCCAAGCCGATGATGTGTCGGCCATCTCATCTAGAATCTCACATACCTCGGGGTAAGACAACTTCATAAAGTTTCCACCGGCCAACTGATTGACCACACATTGATTCACGGTGTTAATCCCTCGGTAGAAAGTCTGTTGGGTCATGGCTTCAGTCATGTCGTTGTTTGGACATTCCTTAACCATGGTCCTAAATCTCTCCCATATATCAGGCAAGGGCTCATTGGGTTCTTGTTTGAAGGCCAAGATTTCATCACGAAGCGCCGCCATATGACTCGGGGAAAAGAATTTGGCAATGAATTTATCCGCGAGTTCATCCCAAATTGATATTGAATGGTTGGGAAGCCGCTCGAGTCAATCAAGTGCTTTCCTCTGAAGAGAAAAAGGGAATAACCGGAGTCGTAATGCATCCTCTGAGACATTTATCTGTTTACTTCCCCAACAGGTATCCACGAAGCCCTTGAGATGTTTATAAGCATTCTGGTGCGCGGCTCCGGTGAAATACCCCCGTTGCTCTAGGAGGGTTAGCATCACATTTGTAATCTGGAAATTTCCCGCCCGATTCCTCGGCGGAACAATGGCACTAGAATACCCCTCGTTTGGAAGAACCCGAGGGGCATCTCTAGCAGATGGAGGTGAAGGAGGATCCTGAATGTCCTCATTAATATTGGCCGGCCGGCCTCGCGTGCGAGGAGGTACTTGGTTTATTTCCTCTTCTTGGTTGTCGTATACCTCCTCCACAATGTTTCCCAACGGATCCGCCAAAAGAACTGAAATGATTCACACACACGTTAATAGAAAAAGGAAAGAAAAACACTTAACACTACTATTCACGTAGATAATCAACACCGTATAACTCCCCGACAACGGTGCCAAAAAGTTATCGGCTCTCATCCTCACTACTATATGAGTAGGAAAACAAGGGTCGGTGCAGCTTTTACCCGATAGGTCGGGATCGAATCCTCAGGGAGTTAATATTTGGAGTGAGTGTCTATATGATCTAGTGGTGTCTTGTGTTTCTAATTACACTTCTCATATTTTGGTTGTTTTCAATCTACGACTAATAATTATACTATTGTTGAATGCAAATTAACTAACTAATTTGTTTTGAAGTTGTTTTCTTATATGGATAAAGGCACTAGGGTTATGAATTTTACCTAGGCGAGTACTCAACGGATTTCAAGTTCCTAAGGCAAGGATGTTAATTAGGGATAATGCTATAACCAATGCACGAAATTGCCACTCTATACCTCTCGTTAGTTTGAGTGGCTTTGTCCTAATTACCTCTCTCGAGGTCAATTGGGTGTCAAATAAGCAAGCAATTGAGGTTCAAGTAGGGTATTACTCTTTCGAGATTTAACCCATTAATTAGGACTCAAGTAGGGTTTTACCATTTCTGGATTCAACCCAATTGATTGGGACTACCAATCTCTTGATTATGTCCTAATTCCTTGTTGGACCAATTTTCTAGACTCAAGTCCTCTTTCTCAAGAAGGACCCAAGTCAATTAGTGTTTTCAACCACTAATTATAGCAATAAGAACCCTAAATTAACCCAAATAACAAACACCCATAAACATCCAAACCCTAATTTTAGAAACCCATTAAATACCCACACTAGGGTTGAGCCACAACCCTAGCTAATGGGTCTAGCTACTCATAATCAAAGATGAATTCAATGAAAGAGAAGAAATAGAACCCATATTAATGATTTATAACAATAACCACGAAGGTTCAATGTTAAAATCATAAGAAAATAACACAAAGATGAAAAAGAATACTATTCATGAGCTCCTGCCGTCACTGGTATGATAGATCCTCAAAGAAAATTACAAAATAAGCTATTTTTACTCAGCCGGAATTCTGGACAAAAATACCCATGCGGGGTTACCGCGGACCACATAAAGTCGATCGCGATCCGCGGTGGACTTCTTTGGCCTTCAGTTGTTGAGTCTCTGAAGCTCTCGACCGCGGACCGCGGTAGTCTATGGGCCTTGAACTGGGTCTTCTGAAGCTTGCCACCGCGGTCCGCGGAGGATGGACCGCGATCGCGGGGGGAACTTGGCCTTTGCATGGGTCTCTGAAACTAGTCACCGCGGTCCGCGGTGGGTGGACCGCGACCGCGACCGCGGTGACTTTGAAAAGGGTCTCTGAACTTCACCACCGCGGTCCACGGAAGATAGACCGCGACCGCGGTGGACACTTTAGGTATGCATTTTGTTGTTCTTGGTATTTGTGCAAGATTCACTCCTTTTTGAGCAGAATTCTGACTTTTTGTCATCATTTTTGGCTCAAACCTGCAACAAGCATAACCCATAAGCTTTTTGGGGCTATTCCGTGTACAATTATAACCAAAACTTAAGCAAGAAAAGGCGGAAAACAAGGTAAAATCCTACTTATCAGGGAGAATAGCAGCTTTGGGAAGATTTATTTTCAGGTCTTCCGAAAAAAGTTTTAAATTCTTTTCAGTCCTCAAAAAGCAGAATCAGTTCGAATGGACTGAAGAATGTCAACATGCCCTCAAGAATCTGAAGGCTTATCTATCAAAACCTCTGTTGCTATCGAAGCCAAAAGAAGGGGAAAGATTGTACATCTACTTAGCTGTCTCAGAAATTGCTGTAAGTGCAGTATTGGTAAGAGAAGATAAAGGTAATCAATATCCTATTTATTATGTAAGCAAAACTTTACTAGATGCTGAAACCAGATATCCACATCTAGAGAAGTTAGCATTAGCTTTAATAATGGCACCTAGAAAATTACGACCGTATTTTCAATTTCATCCAATCACTGTTGTGACTTCATATCCTTTAAGAAATATTTTGCATAAGCAAGAATTGTCAGGAAGATTAGCCAAGTGAGCCATAGAATTAAGTGAGCATGAAGTAATATATCAGCCTAGGACTGCAATTAAGTCTCAAATATTAGCTGATTTTGTTGTTGACTTTAGTAATAGCATTGTTCCTGAAGTAGAAAAGGAGTTACAACTCTTTAACGGAGCTAATCCAGGTCTATGGACCCTATTTACTAATGGCTCTTCCAATGTAAAAGGCGCCGACTTAGGCATAGTCTTAATATCACCCATGGGTGAGAAGACACGACAGGCTATTAAATGTTATCCTATAACTAACAATGAAGCAGAGTACGAAGCTGTCATTGCAGGACTAGAACTAACACGAGAACTCTCAATCGAGCAAATCATAATCAACAGCGACTCCCAACTGGTAGTAAATCAGATACAGGTGACTTACATCGCTCGAGAGACTCGGATGCAATAGTATTTGGAAAAGGCACGAGAGCTCGTAAAACAATTCAAAACATGGAAGGTAATAAAAATACCTAGAGAGGAAAATACAGAGGCAGATGCATTAGCTAACCTCGCAACAGTCACGAAAGTAACAAACAAAGACAATGCAATCGTCGTTCATCTATTCCATTCAACGATCGACCATGACAGAAATGAGGTAACTTTCAACAATTTAACCTGGGATTGGAGAGACGAAATTCTTAATTTTTTGCAGAATGGCACCGTACCTGAAGACAAGAAAACAGCTCAAGTACTTCGCCGCAAAGCTGCACGGTACTGCCTCATTCGCAATTCACTATATCGTAAAATGTTCGGAGGGACCCTAGCTAAATGCCTCGGACCTAATCAAACGGAGTTTGTGATGAAAGAAGTCCATGAAGGACACTGTGGAAATCATTCAGGAGCGAGATCCTTGGTAAAAACCATAATCAGAGCCGGATACTATTGGCCTAAGATGGAAGAAGATGCCGAGAACTTCGTATCCAAATGCGACAGGTGCCAAAGGTTTGCCAATAACATGCATCGACCAACGGAATTGTTGCATCCAATTATATCTCCATGGCCTTCATAAAATGGGGTATGGACACAGTGGTACCTCTTCCCCCAGCTAAAGGACAAGTACAGTTTCTACTCATACTTACCGATTATTTCACAAAATGGGTAGAGGCAGAAGCATTCAAACACGTGCGAGAAAAGGTAAAAGCTTCTTATGGCGAAACATAATATGCCGCTTTGGGATACCGAAGGAAATCATGTGTGATAATGGCCCACAATTCATAGGCTCTCAAATCACAGAATTTTTTGAAAGGTGGCAAATAAAACGGATCACTTCAACACCATAACACCCCGTGGCTAATGGTCAAGCTGAGTCAACAAATAAAATCATCATCAACAATATAAATAAGCGGCTAGATAAAGCCAAAGGAAATTGGCCTGACGAATTACCAGCGGTATTAGGGGCATACATAACAACATCAAAAACAGCCATGGGAGAAACTCCCTTCGCACTTGTCTATGGCTCAGAAGCCTTAATGCCCGTGGAGATTGGCGAACCAAGCATAAGGTTTATAACATCCACGAAGGAAGCAAACAACGATGAGTTAAGGACTAATCTGGACCTGCTCGAACCACGAATGGAAGCAACATTAATACGGATGGCAGCTCAAAAACAAATCATAGAGCATTACTACAACCGTAAAGCTCATCTCAGATACTTCAAGATTGGGGACTTCGTCCTCAAAAACGTCTTTCAATCAACTAAAGAAGCAGGCGCAGGAAAGCTAAGTCCAAATTGGGAAGGACCCTACAAAGTCCGAGGCATAGCTGGGAAGGGCGCCTACGAGCTAGAAGCTATGGAAGGAAAAATCCTACCGACAAACTGGAATGCCATCCACTTGAAGAAGTACTACTTCTAAGGAAAAGAAGTACCCCCGGTCAGGTATCGCACGATTCGATTTTAATTTGAACATTTAAAATTTTACTAACTTTTGTAGATGATATGCATAAAGCTAACCCATCACCATATGATGATATTAGACCTGCAAAGACGCGAGGAAATAACTGAATTCCCGGTCTTGGGTTACACTTTCTGATTGATGTTTTAAAGGGTTAAGCAGTCATCATCTAAAAAACTATAAACCTTCGAGTCCTGCACGTTTTTCCTTTTCAGGAAAAGGACCACAAGGAAGGAATAGTCAAGTGCTCGAGATTTCATTCTTCAAAGCTCAATCACTTGGGGGAGTATACAGTATGGAAGGCTAAGACGAAGCAGAGAAGACTATCAGAAAGTCAAAGCTCGAGCCTGAAGATCCATCTACCCAACAAGTCAAGTGATACGAGCAGAATCGAAAGAGCCAAAGACTCAAATACAAAGCCTTATTCAAAAAACCTTCGAACATGTTCAGGTTGAAAGGAAAAATATTAGCCACGAGGAATAAATGCACATATTTGTACTTATTCAAAACTGTTGTAACATAAACAGTTAGGGGTAAAAGATCATCATCATTGTACTCATTCAAAAATTGTTGTGATTTAAAACAGTTACGAAATCTTTGTACTCATATAGAAAACTGTTACCAAATAAAACAGTTACGGATGAAAGATCAAAATTCTTGTATTTGTTTAGAAAACTGTTATCAAATAAAACAGTTACGGATGAAAAAGCATTTCCCTCGTACTTATTAAAAACTATTGTTAACAAAAATAGTTACGGGTAAAAACCCCAATCTTTATAAAAACTGTTACTAATGAAAAACAGTTGTTCCCTTGTATTAACTCGAACAAAAAACTATTACTTATGAAAAACAGTTAATACAAGTGCATATCAAATCTGTTAAATAAAAACAGTTGCAACATAAATTTTAGACGATAATGAAAACACATGTAAAATGTCGTGGAAGTTCAAACAAAAAACTTTCCTCAGAAACATTCTTAAACATGTGAAAAATTCCTATCACTCTATTGCATTATTACACCATTATGAAGTTGAGACGTCTTCTTCATTAAGTGTCAATCAAAAAAGGGCCCTCTTTCATAAACAAAGCCTACTACAAAAAAGGCTCACATTTTATATACAACACCGTGCCTACTACGAAAAGGTACGAGTGATTTCGGCATCTTCATGCAAAAATTCAGAGGTAAAACAAAAACCTCAAAAATCAAAACATGCAAAAGACTTAAGAGTGAAACATAAGCTCAAAGTAAAAAAGTCATAACTTGCATATATTAAAAAAAGAACGGCTAAGTAATAACTAAGTACTAACTAGTACTTAGCCGCATACAATTTATACGTTAAGGTGCCCCTAAGTTGTCAGTTGGGGACTTTAAAAAGATCCAAATTTACCCCCGATGGAGCTGGGGGTAACCACCAATCAAATAAAAAAGAGAGGGTGAATCAACACTTTAATCTTCTTGAGGAGGAGGATTGACTTCATCACTGGCAGGAGGTACGGGAGCATCTTGGGATGAAGAGGCATGAGCGGCAGGAGTCTCACCATCAGGTGAAGAAAGGTTATGACCTTGTTGAGCCTTCTCCATGGCTTCCTTAGTTTTAGCTATTTCAGCACTAAGGTCGAAACCCTCTTGACTCATTTCCGTCAATGTGTCAAGGCGAGAATTCATGTACGCCCATCTCACATCGACAGCAGCCGCCTCTTCGAGATCTTCATAATCTTTTTCCCATACTTGAAGCTCATCCCTTAGCCCGTCCTTCTCCGCTTCAGCAGCTTCATGGGCAGCCTTCAAAGGTAAAATCGACTCCTCCAGAGATTGGACTCTGTCTAAAGCATTACGAAGATCCTCCTGAGTCCGGGTGAGTGATTGCACAAGCTCGCCTGAGTATTCCTCCTTCTGCCCCAGCAAGTCTTTCAAGTTCCTGACTTCTTCTGAGGCACGGGACAATTGCTCAGCAAATGAAGATTCGAGAATGCCCTTATCCTTATCAGCCTAATTGGAAGAAGCCTTCTCCACTGCTAGTTCTGCTGACATGATTCTTATCTGTCGTTTCAAGGTATTCCTTTCTTCTTCTAAGGCATCCATGTCGATCCTTAAGCTATCATACTGTCCCTTCCAATTCCCTGCTTCAGCATGCCACTCCTTTAACTCTTGCTCCGTATTAGAAATCCTTTTCATAAGCTCTATGCCTGACCGGGATAATTCGGTTAGGTGCCGATCTCGTCCCCCGGTTTTGGGGCGTGACAATCTCATTTCCTTGGGCCATCGAACTTTATCACCCATATTTCTTAATACTGTAATTAACTAGATACGATAGATTTCATGTAAAAAAAAATGAAATAAGAGGAAACGCATTTTTACCTTCAAAGAAGAATGGATGACTTCATTAGCCCATGTAAGGGCGCTATGGCTATCAAGCTTGTTCTTCTTTGTCGAGCCAATCAAAGACTTCAGCCATACTTCGGGTTGGCCGGATTTCTTAAAAAGGCTCCCACCAGCCGAACCTCAATAAGCACTTGCCTCATCTCCCTGTTGGAAGACCCTACTTCTCTAACAGGAGGCACGGAAGGAGGCGAAGCAGGCTGAGGTAAAGGAGCCACATGTAGGGAAATTTGTGGAGCATAAGAAGTAACATGCACGGAAATTTGAGGTGGTGAAAGAACCACGGGCATGGCAGCAGCAGGAGTAGTAATAGCTAAGGGAATGGAAGAAATAACAGAAGTAGACGAACGAGCTTCTCTGAAAGAAGCGGGAAAGACAGCCAAGGGGACTTCATCAATAACAGGACCAAAACCTTCACGAAACAAGTGATCCGCAGATTCATGCACAAGAGAGGGAGAAACATCTTCAGAGGTAGAGGGTATGACTTCAGGCACGGAAGGCACAACCCCGGGTGCAGACTCATCGTCCAAAATCACCCTCCTTCTTCGTGACCTGTGCACCAAAGTTCCCTCTCCTTCTTCTTCTTCTTCTTCTTCTTCTACATATCGGGACTCAACAACCTTCCTCTTCGAGGATGAAGAACCAACAATAATCAATTGAGCCTGAGCCAAAGACATCTTCGGAATGGACGTAGCAGACACCCCCCGAGCAGAAAACCTTATCAAAAGGAAAAAGGTTAAGCAAAAAAAAAGAGAGGCTCGAGTAAGGAAAGAAGCGGAAACAAAAGTTTCACTTACCGTGGATCTTTACTTGCCAACCGTACTTCCCAGAGAAGTACTTCCAGGATCTTTCTTCTAGGGGAGCAACAGACAACAATTTTTCTACCCAATCACGGATACCGGAGACATTCTCAACAGTACCCATGATTGCTAAAGGAAGAAGAAACAGATACGATGTTAATAAAACACTTCAAGTAAAAAGAAAAAAAGTAACAAATGTGAGCTAAAATATACTCACATGCCCGATTCCACTTCTCAGGGAAGGGAAGATTTTCCTCACCCACTAAACCAGTAGTGGGCACAACGACATACCGGAGGTACCAACCTCTGTCCTTATCATCTCCAGGGGTTACCAATACTCTTTTACTCCTGGTAGCCAGAGTAAAAACCCCTTGCCGGAATAAGGCAGGAGACTAAAGATGAATAAGATGGTTAAAAGCAGAGGGAACCGAGGCTAAAGTAGCTAAACTCCTAAGACACGCGACAACTCGCCACACAAGCGGACCAATTTGCCCTAAGAAAATATTGAAGAAACGACATAATTCGATTATGACTGGATCAATGGGAGGTCTAAACCCTAAAGTAAAAGGGTACGTATAAACAAAAGAATATCCCATCTTATAAGACGTTATTCTTTGATTGCTATTCGGAATATATACAGGGAAATCAGACCTACAAAAACATTCCCTACAAATAAGGAAAATCTGACCTTCAGTAATAAGAGTGGGATATCTCTCAACACGATCAAGGGAAGAAGACTGATATACGAGGACCTGATTTTCCCCAGTAAAGACAAACTCGGCAGGAATGATTTCGTAAACTTGAGGTTCACGAAGGTGTTCATCTTTACCTCTAGACAAAGACCTGGAAGTCCTAGCCCTTGGAGAAACTAAAGACCTAGCAAAAGGAGGGGAGACTATCTGAGAATAAGAAGATCCTCTCGAAGGAGTGGATCCTAGACTCCTTAGTCTACCACCCCTCCGACTCCTAGTCGGAGCAGAAGAAGGTGTTAAACTCTCAACGTCTATCACTCTTTTCGGTTGATTTGAAGAAGACATGTTTATGAAGGCAAGAAGAAGTTATTTACAAGTAAAAGAGACAAGCTAGAAAGTGTTTCATGGAAGTAAATAAAAGAAGAGAGGTATTTATACTTGAGGACACCGTCAAACATGGGAAAAAACAATGATGAAAAGTCATAATTGAAGGTGTCACTTCGTGACTGACGCAACCGCAAAAAGCCCTAAAAGGCGCCGAGTAACTGCAGAACCAATCCGGAAGGGATACGTGGTTTAAGAATTAAGTGGAAGTGACAAACGACTCCTATGTTCAGAGAAGGATACAATGTTTCAAGGAAAAGCGGCGGCAAAATATTTCCGCCATAAATGCGTATCCACTTACCAAATATTAATCGATAAATAAATGGTAAGTGGGGGGGGGACTATCTGTATTGGTAAAAAAGAGTTTCACAATGTAAGGTGATTCATGGCAACTCAGTCGGCTACGTGGACCAAGGAAAACGCGGCAACTGGATATGATTCTATAAAGACGTACGGAACAAAGAGTCGCGGATCAATAAACCTACGAGGTAATCAGCCACGGGAAACTCAACCTGATTGAGAAAGTAAAGAGACACGGTCAGAATGAATCCAGACAGAGCTACGGTCAGATTCAGGAATCCTCAATTAATGACTCATACATTATGTAACCTTCATACAACAGTTACGGTTATCCTTTATAACGCCCCATTAATGTAATAATTAGTAATTAATGGACTATCATTGCAAGAAGTAGACGTTATATTAAGAAACCCCCTATATAAAGGAGAAGAATGTAACTTGTAAAGAAGGGCAAGACATGGAATATAATACATTTTATTTTCTGAGCATCATACTATTGCCTTTTATTTATTCTTCTTTATTTAATAATATTTCCTTGATTATAAGTAACCCGCGTTCATCCTAAAAATAGCTTTGGTCAAAGGATCTAATTCTTTGGTTAAACAAGGATTGCTCTAAAAATAAAAACAACAACAACAACGGGGTGTGGGTTCAAGGTGGTGATGGCAACCAAGTAGGAAATATTGATTATTATGGTGTGCTCAAATAAATAATAGAACTAGAATATACAGGTTGTCCATAAAAGAAATTGATACTCTTTAGATGCAAGTGATTTGACCCAAATCCTACAAGAGGTACAAGAGTACACAACCAATACAACATAATTGAGGTTAATCATACGAGGGAGTATGATCACTATGATCCTTTCATAATTGCACATAATGTTAGGCAAGTGTATTATGCGCCTTATCCATTGTGTAGGAATAAGTCGGATTGGTGGGTTGTAATAAAAACTAAGCTTGTAGGTAGGGTGGAAGTCGAGAATGTGTTAGATGTTGCATATCAAAACGATATCTCCAGTGTTCACCAAATAGTGGACGATCAGTTAGAAAATGATTTGGTAAATCCTGAACGCATATTGGAAGAAGTTGATATAAATGAAGTAACAATTATAGAAAATGAGGGCGAAGAATCAACTGATGAAGCTCAAACAAGTGAGGACGAAGAATTCTTGGACGAGGAACAATACGTCGATGAGCTTTAAAAAGTTGGGTTTTTAAAGCACTCTCGTTTTATAGCTAGTTTCTTATATGTTTTAATCTAAATATGTATTATATTATGCAAATAGCAGACAAGGGTCAAGGTAACAATGACCCTACTGGTTCTCGGAGTCGAGAAAAGGCTAGGAAGGGAAAGAGGAGGGTAGATAATAATACTCTCTCTTTTCCATCTTCTTCAGAGATGCCTATGTCTTATCATCCACTCCACGGATATACTGAGATACCACAGCATTACAAGCCCTACACCTTCATCTAGACACCAGTTCTTTCATCACAGGGCCATAGGACTATACGTTCGACATACAATCCAACTGCCTCACGACCACGTGGATCGCAACCATCTGCATCGCAACCATCTATATCACATCCCTACATATCGCATCCACATGGATCACATTCATCCATGTCACAGGCACTCGGGTCACAACCATCAGTATCACAACCACTTGGGGTTCATCCAGATATGTCGCAGTCACAGGGAACAAAACCATCTTCATCAGCGACTCCATCTATTTCAGGACTTCGCCTACGAGGTAGTAGCTCTGGCCCCCCTACACCGTCCACACATGGATCTGATGACGACGAGGAAGTGCATTATGATCAATATGGCGGGATCATCATAGTCCCTAAGAGTGATGGGTAAGAGGTATTTGTTATTTTTGCGTTTATTGTTTTGTAACATTTTTACTAAGATATTAATGTATTTTTATTGTTAAAATTGCAGGTTCATCCCGAGTAATAAGACTATGAGGATAATCACCAAAGCCATCAGAAAGCTTTATGATGGCCCTTATGCGACTTGGACCGATTTCCCATTCTCGCTGAAGGAGCAAATTTTCAATCAATTTAAGGTATAAATGTTCGTTTAAACAGTTTAATAATTTATATTTATGATATTTCCATATAATATTTAACTTTTAAAATACAGAGCAAGTGTGTATGGGATCACCGCTATTGCGCGGAAGTGACTGCAAAGTTTCATCATAAAGCTAGCAAGCGATTGTCGGATGCTTTCTCCGATGCTAGAAAGAAGAACAAGAGGCCTGACTGGTTACTTTAAAATTTATGGGATGATTTGCAAAGGTAATGGCTTACCGCAAAGTTCTTAGAGAAAAGCGAAAAAAGAAAAAAAGCTCGTGCATCTGAGAAGAGAGGCTCCTTGCACATTGGAGGTGCGATCAACTTAGGGACAGTAAAAAGAAGATTGATACGTAATTTCTTAAATTATTTTACTTTTCAAAGTATATCTATTCTGTTTATTAACAAAATTAATTTATTTTCAGGAAAAGAAGTTGGGGCGTCCAATGAACCATGATGAGCTATTCAAGGAGACGGGCCTCGACTGTATATGTAAGCTTTCACTTTTCTTTAAGTATTTTAATTTACTTTTATATAAATTTTGAAATACTAATTCAATTTAAATTTTTGTATAGGGTCGCTACCAAAGTAACGTGGAGGAATTCATTCACAGTCATCCAACTGATGAATCGGGCCAGCCAACCCAACCTTCAGACGAGAATGCTGAAAGAATATGGTTGTAGTCTGTTGGAGGACCAAAATGGGGGAAGGTATATGGGCTTCCTACTAAAAAGTTCCATCGCTATAAGTCTGGAATGCAAGGAATAGGGACTTCCTCGCAAGACGAGCAACTTAATGGGGATAGCCTTTCTTCTATGCGAGAGACTGTGACAAAGCTCACATCCGAGCTAGAAGCGGCCAAAGAAAGAGAAAGGGTTAGAGATGCTCAATTCCTTGTCATGCAAGCTTAGATCAGAACTCTCCTATCTACTGGAGCTTTTCCGTTGCCCCGGTCTCGTGAGTCATCGCCAGAGGCTCGACCTGCACGTGATCGTTCCTCCCGTCCTCCCCGTGATCGTTCCTCCCGTCCTTCCCGTGATCGTTCTTCCCCTCCTCCACAAGACCCTTCTCTATACCGTCTTGTAAATGAAAGTTTATCAGACAGTGATGATGATTTTGTAGAAAACACTCCTTGACTTTTATATACTTTGAACTAGACAAATAGAACTAGTTGTAATAAGTTTTAACTTGGTTTTGGATTTTTATGTTCAATTGAACTTTAATTTGTTAATTTTAATGTATTTATTGATTGATTGTTGTTTTTGTTTTATGTTGTTATTAGGTGTATTGGTATGCTGGCAGGTGATGTAGCTGCCAAAACATACATTTTATGCCAAAATTAAACCCAGAAAACCGACCAAAATTGTTCGGTTTCTAATAAAATTTTTTTACTACAAATTACCGACCAAAGTTGGTTGGTAATCATTAAAAAAAAATAAAAAAAATTAACAATTACCGACCAAAGTTGGTCGGTTAACGAATAAGGAATTCCTAGAATTCAACAATACCGACCAACTTTGGTCGGTATTGTTAAATTTTAATTTTTCTAAAAATATATATTTTTATTTACTGACCAACTTTGGTCGGTGTATTTTTAAATTTAATAATTAATAAAAAACATAATTTAAATACACCGACCAACTTTGGTCGGTAAATTTAAATTATTAAAATATTTTTCTGACCAAAGTTGGTCGGTAAATCATTTAAATTTTCAGATGGTCATTTTAATATACCGACCAACCTTGGTCGGTATATTAAGATGACCATCAAAATAACGACCAAGCGTATTTGGCCACATTTTGGTCGGTAATTGGCCATAACCGATCAAAATTGGTCGGTTCTGGTCGGTATTTACCGGATTTCTAGTAGTGTCGTGGAACCTTTGCCGCAAGCTAAAGGAAAGGTACAATTTTTGTTAGTGTTAACAGATTATTTTTTCAAATGGATAGAGGTAGGAGCTTTCAAACAGATACGAGAAAAGGAAGTCATGGATTTTATTTGGCGAAATATTATATGCCGATTCGGAGTGCCAAAAGAAATCATATGTGATAATGGACCATAGTTTATAGGCACGAATGCCACAATTATTTTTCAAAATTGGCAAATCAAACGAATAACTTCCTCACCGTATCTTCTCGTTGCAAATGGACAAGATGAGTCAACAAACAAGATTATTATTAATAATTTGAAGAAAAGATTAGAGGAATCATAAGGCAATTGACCCGAGGTGTTACCAGGAGTATTATGGGCTTATCGAACAACATAAAAAACAGGTGCAGGAGAAACCCCATTTTTGCTAGTTTATGGTGCTGAAGCCTTAATTTCAGTTGAAATAGGTGAGCCAAGCACGATATATACACAAGAAACTGAGGAATCAAATGACGAAGAGATAACAACGAATTTAGATCTACTTGAGCAAAGGAGAGAAGCGACTCCAATAAGAATGGAATCTCAGAAGCAAATTATTGAACGATACTACAACATGAAAGCTCATCTCATATACTTCAAGATTGGGGACTTTGTTCTAAAAAAGGTTTTCCAATCAACAAAAACAGCTGGAGCAGGAAAGTTGAACCCAAATTGGGAAGGTCCTTATAAAATTCGAGGAATCGCTGGGAAAGGTGCTTATGAGTTGGAAACCATGGAAGGCAAGGTACTACCTTCGAATTGGAATGTTGTTCATTTGAAGAAATATTACTTCTAAGCAAAGGAAATACCCACAGTCATGTATCGCTTAATTATGATTTTATTTTGTTTGTTAAATTATACTAACAATTTTAGATGATAGGCAAAAAGCTAGCCCACACCAAATGATGATATTAGACCTGAAAGACATCCGGGATACAAAATTATTCCCGGTCTGTGTTACAACCTTTCTGATGGAAATAAAAAGGGTTAAACATTCATCATCTAAAAGTATACCTCTAAGTCCCGTATGTATTCTTCTTTTCAAGAAATGGACCAAATGGAAGGAATAATCAAGTGCTCGAGATTTCATACTTCAAAGCTCTAACACTTGGGGGACTATAGATATGAAGGCAAAGAAGACTGAAAGTCAAAGAAGACTAAAAGTCACAATTCAAGCCTGGATCAACCCAAAAATCAAAAGTCAAGAGCCAATCAAGAGACAAAATACAAGCTTGAATCCAAAACCTTTGTAATAAGTTTTGATAAAGTGTATACTCGCGGACATAAGTTACAAGATCCTACAAGTACTTAGGTTAAGGGCAATGATTAGTCACGTGTTGTAAGATATACCCTAGAATTCTTTTGAAATCTGTTACAAGAAAAACAATTATGAAAGAGTTGTAGATGTCGTACAAAAAGTTATTTGAATACTTGTAAAGTGCTATATAATTTGAAAGTTAAAAACATGAAACTTCTTCAAAGTACGTATTTTCCTACTTCTCTCATATACTTACACCAATATGAAGTTGAGACGTCTTCTTCATTAGTGTCGTTTATAAAAGGGCCATATTTTATAAAAACTCGTGTCTATACCAAAATCACTAAATATTAAAGCATTTTTAAATGCAAGTCAAAGAGTAAAACTCAAATTAAACGAAATATTATACATTAAACTTGGACAAAACTAAGTATATACTTAGTTAAAACCAAGATGTTTGTTTGATAAAAAACGAACCTGGGGTAAAAACTAACCAACCATTCCAAAAAGTAAAAAATAAATTCCCATCAAAAGTTCCAAACAAACTAACTTCTGAAAAAATACTAAGGGGAAGAACCCAATATGGCATCATCAGCAGCGGGAGAAGATTCAACTTGAGCAGAAGAGGCTTGAACACCAACTTCACCAGGAGTAAGTTCATCACCTTTTGGAACGCCGACCTCAGGTGAGGAAAAGCTCATACTTTGCTGAGTTTTTTCAATTGTTTCCTCAGCCTTGGCGATCTCAACATTCAAGTAAAAGCCTTCTTGGCTAGCCTCCATCAAAGTCTCGAGGCGGGTATTAAAAAAAGCCCAACTTACATCAAGTGTCGATTTATCTTCAAGGGCTTCGTAATCTTTCTCCCACTGGTCAATTTCAGCCTTCAACTCTTATTTCTAGATCAAAGAAAGAAGCCTTCAAAGGGGCGAGGGATCTCTCCAAGAACTGGACCTTATCAGAAGAGGCACGGTGGTCTTCTTGAACCTGAGTGAGTGTTTGAACTAGCTCCCCGACATAAGTCTCCTTCTGATTAAGAAGTTCTTTCAAACCCCTTATCTCTTCGGCATCCTTATAAAGTTGCTCTGCAAATGAAGACTCAAGGATGTCTTTGTTTTTTCCAACTTGACAAGAAGAGGCTTTTTCAATTACCAGTTATGCCGCCATCATCCTTGATTGCTGTTCCAAAGCACACTTCTCTTCAGCTAAAACTTCTTTCTCCAATTGAAGACCCTCGTATAGTTCCTTCCAGTTGTCCGCCTCTGTACGATAATCATTGACTAGCTGCTCAGTGTGAACAATTCTCTTCATAAGCTCTGTGCCTATCAAGTTGATCTACAAATGAAAAGAAAGAAGTGATTGTCAAACAAAAGTAAATAACCACGAGGAAAAGAAAGGAAAAGTCTAAGACTTGAACCTTCAAATATGAATGAACAATATCATTCATCTATGTCAAGGAACTGTGGCTTTCCAACTTTGACTTCTCAATTGGTCCAAGTAGATGTTTCAACCATACGTCGGCTTGACCAGATGTTTTCAACACATTACCACCTTCAGGGACTTCTATGGCCACCTTTTTCATCACTCTATTGCTACTAGAAGTACCAACTTCAACATGATAAGTAGTAGCAACAGGAACAGTTGAGGAAGTGAAAGCAGCCACGTGAGGAGCAGTAGCAACAACAACATGAACGGTAGTTTGAGAACGAATGGGGACAGACACTAGAAGAGAAGCAAGGGGTAATCCTTCAGAAACGGGACCAAAATCTTCACTATCCAAACCACGGGTAAATAACTGATCAGTAGAGTCACGAGGGGGAGCATTCATCTCTTAATCAAAACTCACTAAAGTAGCACTTTTAGGCTCATTCAAAGGAACTGAACTTGGAGGGAGGGAGGCTTCATCAACTGAAATAACGCGCCTCCTATCCCGAGGCCTGCGCACTAAGGAACCCTCTTCTTGTTCCTCTTCACCTTCAGACCCACGGGCTCCGTCTACTTTTCTCTTCGATGAAGAAATCAAAATCCTTTCTTGAGCATGGGACATATAGAGTCTTAAAGAAGTAACAGACACGGGACTGACACCTCGAATGGAAAACCTTAGTAGAGGAGAAAAGTTAGTAAATCCTAAATTAATACAAAGGAAAGGAGAAAAATTAAAAAGAAGGATACCGTGTGTTTTGACTTTCCATCCAAACTTATGAGAAATGTGTTTCCACGACCTTCCCTCCATGGGAGCAACTGACAATAACTTCTCTACCCAAGCACAGAAGTTCGGTATCTCCTCAAAAACTTTCATGGTTGCTAAAAAAGAAAAAAAAAATAGCCACAAGATTATAAGTTTTTATTTCTTCATAAAAGAAGAAGAGAGATAAAAAAAAAACTTACGTGCAAAATTCTACTTTACTGGAAAGGGCATATTCTCCTCACCCACCAAAGCACTTATGGGAGCAAGAACGAAACAGGCATACCAACCGCGGTCTCTGTCATCCTCAGGCCTAACCATACCCTTTTGCTTCTGGCCACGAGAGTAAAGACCCCTGAACGAAATAATTTAGGGGAATAAATATGAATCAAATGTTGAAAAGTGAAAGGTAAGGAAGCCAAGTTGGATAAATATTGAAGACATGCAACAACCCTCTAGACGATAGGACCAATCTATCTTAAACAAACATTAAAGAAACGACAAAATTCTATAAACACTGGGTCAATAAGTGGTATGAAACCCAAGGTAAAAGGATATGTGTAAACAAAAGAATAACCAGCCTGATACAAAGTTATCCTTTGGTTTGAACCGAGAACTAAAACTGGAAAATCATATTTTCAGTAGCATTCTCTTCGAACAAGAGAAATCAAACCAGTAGTAATTTGGGAAGGATAAATATCAGCACGATCATGGAAAGCTAAACAAGCAACTTGGTTCCTAATCGATTCATGATCAGAGGAGAAAGAAAATTCTCGTGGAACGATTTCATCAACCGTTGGTTCACGAATGAGTTCACTTGATTCCCTATTTCTAGCAGAAGATTTAAGGGTTAAAGAAGCTCTAGTTCTAGAACAAGGAGGAGTAACAATGTTGATTTGAGAAGTAAAACCACGAATGGACAAAGATCCTAACTACGCAGTCTATCACCTCTTCTACTCCTAACATGAGCAGATCAAGGGGGAAGTTCATCAACAATTACTATTTTGCGAGGATCGAGATTTGATGAAGACATGGTAGTATAAGGAACTAATAAAGTACTACGTGCTGAAGAACAAGAACGAGTGAAGAAAAAGAAGAACCCTGTAGCATGAAGGTTTTGTGAAACTGAATGCACATGAGGTATTTATAAGAAGAAGCAACCGTCGTATAAAGTAAGTCATGATGGAACGTCATAATGAAACAGTCACTTCGCGACTGCCACAGCCGCAGGAAAGCCCTAAAAAGCGCTGAGTAGTCATATACCCAATCATCGAAGGCCCCGTGACACATGCATTAAATGGAAGTGACATACGACGCGTTGGTTCTGAAGAAAATGCAATGATGCTTGGGAAACGGCGGCAACAAAGTTCCCGCCATAAATACATACCACTTCCCAAATATTCAATTGCAGAATAGAGCAAGTGGGGGACTATCTGTATTGGTGGAATATAAATAATACACGTGGAATTATATTTGGCTGACAGAGCATGATACGTGGAAAAATAAGAAAATTACAATTGGAATATTACAATTAAAAGATGTACGAGTTAAAAGAGGTACGAGCCAATCACTCATGAGATGAAAGTGAGCCTATGCTCGAGCCTAAATTAGTCGATGAAGAGACACGGGCGGAATGAATCAAGACAGTAAAAAGGGAAGATTCATGAACCTTCAATTAATGAGGAGGGGGAATCAGAATCGTTACAGAATTTTCATGAACAGTTACGATTATTAATTATAACGGATCATTGGTGCCATTAAAGCTCATAATGATTCATCCATAAATGGAAGGAAACATTATATTTGTAAAATTCTATATAAGGGAAGAAAATTTCACTTGTAAAGACACGTTCTGACTTCTATTGGAATACAATTATTATCTTTTGCTTTCAATCAATTTCAATATCTTTTGTCAAGTTTATTTCCTTTTGAATAGTTGAGAGAGTAATGAATTTTTTGATTATCAGTAATCCGAATTCTCTTAAAAATAACTTTTTAACCAAAAATCTTACTTTTTGGTTAAACAATTACAGCAAAGAAACTAATAACCAAAAGGACAAAGCAAGCAAACTCAAACTGAAAGTACGACTGCTATGTCCAGTTCTTTTTTCAATATGTCAAAGTTCCTTTCCTTCACGCAATCTAAGGCAGAAGTGGAATTCAGAGAAAGATTCCGCGTTTACATGTCTACTATGTCGTCTAATTTACTTTATCCTATCTTTTGTTTATTCATAGAAATAGTTTAGTACAATAGTACTGATCATATTTTATAGTACTAATCATAAGATTAAAGACGGAATCTGGATTTAAATTTTATGTGTTCAATATTTAAGGTTTTTAACATTAAACTCGATAAAATTTTAAAGTAATGGGTTTATATATACTATTTGTCACAATTTTAGTGATATTTTACATATAAAATTTGTATTCGCATTGAAAGTGATAGGTTTAATTGTACCCGCGGATCAGGGGCGGCACTTCCATAAAGCAAGTAAAACAACTGCTTTAGGCCTCACATTTGTGGGAGTCCCATTTTTGTTACACTTAATAGACTATGTAGTGAAAAAGTTTGTTTTTTTTCTTTAATAAATATAAGAAAGAAGAATATGCAACTGCTATGATTTTTGCCAAGGAAATTGCACTTGAAATGAATATCGAACCCGAATTTTAAATAAAATAAATAAATAATTTTATAAAGTTTAGGCCCCTAATAAAATTTAATTTTAGGCCACAAAATTTGTTGGACCGCCCCTGCCGCGGGTATAATGCTACATCCGCCCCTTACATATGATTACACTTCAATCAATGTAGTAGTATCGATGTCGAATCTTTGTGATCAAGAAATATCCAATTTAACATTTGCTACCTTCTATAATAACTACTACTCCTATATGATAAAAGAAAAAAGGAAGAAAAAAAACTAAGAATTGTTATTCCAGCACCAGTGGAAGTAACACCCTTTGTAGATTCGTCATCCGACATTGTTTATTCGTAAAAAAATTAAGTATAAATATATATGTTTTGAACAGTAATATCTATGTATACAACAGATCGATCAAACTCACTTGCAAGGCAAATGGTGGTATCACTTGTGCAACAAATTGTAACACCACTTGTGCAAAATGCTACATTCGCTTCACTGAGCCGAAGGTCATATTGGAAACAACTTCTCTATCTGTACGAGATAAGAGTAAGGTTTTTGCATATATACTATGCTCTCCCGACCTCACTATGTGAGATTACACTGAGTTTGTTATTGTTGTTAGGCCCCCTCCCGACTAGTACTATTTAATTTGGTAAAGAAAAATTCACCTGCTTGTGTTTTCAAAGTCTTGCTCATTTCCATTTTCAATGCCTGTTGACCTATGCATGGCTCATCATTATTCATTCATATATCCAGCTCATTCCCATTTATTGCCTCTTTCTTTGTTTCTTTTCCCCCACTACTACGTCCAGTTCAAATTTCAAACTTTTTAACTCTGTAACAATTTATTTACTGAAATATTCTACTGCATTTACCTTTTCCATTCATTTCAAGTTTTCAACCCAAGATTACTTCTTCTTTACACTACTACCATCTAATATTCTAATTGCACTTTAGTAATTCTTCTTTCTATTCGTTGTCATTTTTAACAAATTTTCACTTCTGATTTACAACAAGCATGGTCGATCCTACATAATAATCAACTTCTCACCGCATTGATGGCTTACTTTCTTAATATCAACAACAATTATGTTTCAATCTCACATTAAATTGGGTTGACTCTCTGTTCCATTTAGACTGACTTGATATATATATAAATACTTTTCAAGCTAAACCGAGTAGCTACTGATATGACTCTTTCATAACGAACGCAGAAATAGTCTACTCGACAAAGAGAAAACGTGTGGAGTGAAAATGGCAAATTATGGATTTGTCATAATTAAAAGCATATAATTCTGGAATAACTGCCCATTTTACAACCCTAGTAAGAGCCCCTTTGGATTGGCTTAAAAACTGGCTTTTAAGCTTAAAAACAACTTTTAAGTGCTGGAGCTTATTTTATAGATAAGCAGTTACATGTTTGGATAAAAGTACTGAAGCTTAAAAAAAGTTGTTGAAATGTTTGGCAAACAAGTGCTGGTAAGCACTTTTTCCTATTAAAAAGACAAAAATATCCCTAAAGCTGTTAACATTATAAAGGAGCTGATTACAAAAGTAACAATTATATATAAGTATAATANAAAAAAAAAAAAAAGGGGGGGGGGGGGGGGGGAGTGTGGGGGTACAGAGAAAAAACGAAAATTTGAAAATTAAAAAAAAAGTAAATCTTGTGCGGGAGTGGGGGCGAGGTTGGGGTGGGGGTGGGAAGGGGTGTAGAAAAAAAAAAGAAATTTTAATAGTTTCTTTGACTGAGGATAATTTTGGTATTATAAAAACTTATAAGGGATAAAAGAGTAATTTTATTGGTCAAACTAAAATGGTTTTTAAGCCAAAATAAAAAAAGTTGGGATCAACCAACTTTTTGCTTTTGGCTTTTTTAAGCACTTTTTAGCTTCTTTTTTTTGTCAAACACTCCATTTAATAAAAAAGTGCTTAAAAGCTGATTTGACTAGCTTTTAAGCCCATCCAAACACCCTCTAAGTCTTACACTAACGTAAAAAAAAAGCTCGGGATAGCCAGTTTTCAGACGGATTATTAAAAAGTAGCCAATATTTGCAAAGTTATTGAAAAATAGTCACTATTTTGCTGCAACACGGAAAATTCCAACATAATATACTGGAGATAGATGCACCTGTGTATGAACTTCCAGCATATTATGCTGGAACTCTAACACGCGAAAGGTTCCAGTATATTATGCTGGACCGGTGATGGAGTTCTAGTATAATATACATGAACTCCAGTATATTATACTGGAGTATTTTTCCGGATTTCGAACAATATTTTTGTTCAGATTTATCTTTACATCAAAAGTGCCTAAATTCCGATTCTTTTTGAAACAGTAGCTATTTTTGAATGACCACTTGTAAATCTGACTATTTTCGAATTTCTCCGTGCACTGACATACGAGCTAGTTTAACTTGTACATATTTAAGGTATAAAATGTTTACGTCATCAGATCACTAAAATATAATTATATGTAATTTTCTATGATAACTGAAACTAGTTTACATATAAAATTAAGAAAGATAATTTGCTATAACATGTTAAATTCAAATATTTTTTTATACTGCCAGCTTATTATATACTCCACCCTTTGTCCCAGTTACTTTTTAGTTTGTTAAAAAAGAACAACACATTTTTTGAGAACTATTTTAATAATAAAGTATTAAAATATTACGGGAATTCAACTATAAAAGCACCAACATAAAGAAGCTCAATTTCTTCTTTATTATCCATTTCTCCTTCTCCTTCTTTATAGATCTTTAATTATTCATTTCCTCTTTCTCATAAATCATGGCTTCTTCTAGCCATATACCACCACATGATCAAAACAACAACCAGTTACACAATGTGAACAACATCTCATCTTGTTCTTCTCCATCTAATAATATTTGTAATTTTACTACTTTTGTCCAAGCTGACCCCTCCAACTTCCGTTCTGTAGTACAAAAACTCACCGGTGCAGCATCAGCTTCCCGTCATCCCGTCGTCGGAAAATCCAACTCCGGCGAGAAAGGTCCTCGGCGTTCGACTTTCAAGCTACACGAACGAAGGCATAGTGCAAGAAAGCTTGAAAATATTCTCACTGGTAAGATTTTAACGTCACCAGCTCCTTCTAATAATAGGCAAATGGTTATGGCTTCTCCAGTGTCACCTCTTGAAATGCTGACACGTGGAAGTCCGAAATCACCAATGGAGGAATTAGAAGAAAGAGCTATTGCTGAGAAAGGATTTTATTTACATCCAAGTCCACTAAGTACACCAAGAGGCACCGAGCCACCTGAACTCTTGCCTTTGTTTCCACTTCAGTACTCTCCTACAGCTAAAGATCATTCTTCTTCTTCTTAATTAATTAATTAATTAAATTGATGCTTGTCTTGACTCTTGTTTCAATATTAGATATAGCCAGATTAATATATAATCTTGTTGTTAATTTTGATGTTGTAGTGCTCGTTGTGTCTCCAAAAATATGTAAAGATATGTTTAGTTAATGTGTGCCTAAATTTTTATCCTTGCTCCTAAATAGTAATTTTTCCCTTTTTCATAATATTTCTTATTTAAATGTTAGTATTCTGTATTTAAAAAATAAATTTTGTAACCTATAAACAAATTAGAAATGAAAATGTAGAAGAAACATAAATATAAATCCAATGACGTTAATTCGTTCTATCCTTGGAAAGTAATAATATAGTAAATTTTGAATTTGAAATTAACTATATTTTTAATATTTCAGAATTCTGGAGTTGACGATCTTTCAATTCTCTTAATGTGCTAGCTATTCTTTTATATGTATTAATGGTTAGATATTGAGCCGCAAATCTATCGAAAATAATCTTTTTTTTTTTTAAAGTACTGATAAGGCCGGCATATACACTATGTTTTAACCTTTCTTAAATTACCCTAGAATTATTATTATTATTATTACGGTTGTTGTTGTATTAGACATGTACATTTGAAGAATGTTCACTAACCAATGATTAGTTTTGTTTGTTGTAATAATATTTGTGGAGCTTTAGGGTTAGTAAAACAAGTAACTTTTCAAACTAGTGCTACGTACCGTTATTGACTGTTTGACCAAGCTACATATTTTGGTATATAATTAAAGCCAATTTTTGCTCATAATTCAAGTTAACCAAATAGAAAAAATTAAACTTTCTTGTCCTTTTTAACGTATAGTTTTCTTTCTTTGAACAAGTCTTTGCACCTCTTTAAACAATTTCAATTATGGTTCGTTCAAACTTACTTAGTATATCTTTGCTTAAGAAGTCAAGTCAAACTAATTAAGGTATAAATCAAGATCATTGTTTGAACTGTTAAAATATGACTTAGGGTGTGTTTGATATAACAGTAAATGTTTTCCGTGAAAAATATTTTTCAAAAAAATGTTTTCTTGGAAAACATGTAGTAATTTTATTCATTTTCCGGCGTTTGGTACGCAATTTAAGAAAAATATTTTTTCAAGAGTATTCATAAATAATTTTGATATAATAAACATGAAACTATAAACTTTCGAACCAACAAACTTCTGAACCCACAAATTTCATAAACTTTTGAACCGCAAAACTTTCAAAACCGCAAAATTTTGAACTCGTAAACTTTATAATTTCTTAACCCGTTAACTTCGAAACACATAAACCTCCAAACTCATAACTTTGAAACTTGTAAAAAGTACAAAAAAAAGAAATTTAAAAATTCCAAAAAAGAGTAAAAGAAGAAAAAAATTGTGCGGGGGTGGGTTGGTGAGAGTATGGAATATGGTGGGGAAACTTGAGAAGGAGTTTTGAAAAATATTTTCCCTTCTTTTTATATGGAAAATATTTTCCTCCAGTTGGAGAAAAATGAGTTGATGAGGGAAATGGTTTTCAAAATATTTAAATTAACCAAACATGGGAAAATCAAAAACAAATTTTCGAATTTTTTTTTCCTTCGTATCAAACACACCTTAATGTTGCATTTGAATAGTATTTTGGAACGGTTAATATTAGTAATTAATTGAAAACGAATACTTTTGGACAATTAGTAACTTTTTTCCACTTTATAGGAGGGGAAATAAAATATACAAATTGAACGACCGTTGCAGGCCAGTCCTACGTATTTAGAAATTGGAAATGAATGTGCAACAATTTATGCAACACTAGAACAAGGGCAAATTTAAGCCAATGTCTGTCAAATTAATTCAGGCCAACGGATAAAATATGTCTATGGTGTATTCAATGTACTGCTCCATAAAACTTCATGAATTTATTGCAAAATCTCTTCCATAAATTTGGATCTAAGTTTTCATTAGAATTTCAAATTCAAATTCGAGGAATGGATAGAGTGGTCCAAATCCAATATATTGCTTACCGATTCAAATTACGTACTTGTCAAATTACTTTCAGCTATATCGATGTTTGTTAAACTATATACGTATTCTCGTCTTTAGGTCTCTTAGGAAGAAGGAGAAGCAAAAAGATTGAAGATTTTCGGTGAGATTTGAATTCTGATGAATGGAATGAATTCCACATCGAACCGGAATGAGATCTCTGGTCTCCTTATAAAGCTTGGATAATTCTCCTCCCTTCAAGCTAGTTTTTTGGGTGGTAAAAATAGCACGGGCTAGCCAGTTTTTGGGTCATTCAAAAATAGTCAACGTTTGTCAAGTCATTGAAAAATAACTACTATTTTGCCGCAACAAAGACCAGTCCAGCATAATATACTGCAGTTCGGTGCACCTGTGTATGAACTTCCAGCATATTATACTGGACCGGTATACTTTGTTGGAACTCCAGTATATTATGCTGGAGTTCTAGTATACTTATGCTGGAACTCCATTATATTATGCTGGAGTTCCAGTATACTTATACTGGATATACTGGAACTCCATTATAATATGTTGGTGTTCCAGCATAAGTATACTGGAACTCCAGTATAATATACTGGAGTATTTTTCGGATTTTGAACAGTATTTTCGTTCAGATTTATCTGTACATAAAAAGTGGGTAAATTTAAATTACTTTTGAAAGTGTGGCTATTTTTGAATGACCACTTGTAAATCTGGCTATTTTTGAATTTCGATGTGTGTTAGACCAATAGCTTATTTGACATGGTATCAGAGTGAGACTCGCGGTCAATGTGAGCCCTAGAAGAGGGGGGCTGAATGCCCTAGCAATTGAAGGGGGTGGACATACCCCAGTCTATGATGAACGCTCCAGACCGGGCAATGAATCCTCAGATAAAGAAAGTCTGGATCTGGGCATGGGGTGTGGAGGAGGTGATGAATCGAATGAATCCCACATCAGAACAGGATGAGGAGTGGTGAAGCCAAGAAATTCAATAAGGGTGTTCAAATTTTGAACACTCTTTGTTAGTGAGTTATGCAAGGGTGTTCAAATGTTATTTTTAATCAATAACAAGTAATATTTTACCTTATACATAGTATAATTTTTCGGCGAAGGGTGGTCAACTGACCACCCTTGGGCCAATAAAGCTTCGCCCCTGGGGATGAGATCCCTGATTTCTTTATAATGCTTGGGCAATTCTTCTTCTTTCGAACTAGCTTTTGGGGTGTGAGTTAGGTCCAAGACTTATTTTGACAAACTCCATATATACCAATTTGTAAGGAGAAAGTGTAACTTTAATACCACCTAGGTTCCGATCCCTAACCTAAAAGGTTCTATTATCTCCACTTGCTCTTTGTAACCTAGTGATATAGGTGATGTCTTGTTAGTATCTGTATTCGAAAATATAATTTCTGCAAAATAAAACAAAACAGAAACCAAAGACAGAAGTAGAATAAAATGAATAACGTTCCAAGCCAACAGAAAATTGTATTTCCTTAAGGAATTCAGTCCCCTCACTGTTGCCCAAGGTTATTGGATTAATTCCTCCCAGCATAGAACGGAACAACTATTTTGTAATACCGGCAATGAAAATTACAGAACTGCGTTAAACTCAACAAACGGCAGTAAACCACACCGATGCTCACATTTTTGCTTTGGAAAAACAAATGTAGAAATGTAGAGGAGAGAGGGGAGAGTATGCAAATCCGAAGCCGAAGCCGAAGCCGAGCGATGACGACAACGGCAGCGAGGCACCACTTCTTCTTAACTCTTTAAGATCTAGGAGATGTGCTTCTCTATATAAGCACAAAGAGTTTCTTTCCTTCTTCCAATGAGGGACAAAGTGCATTAGTAAAGGAAACTATTTCAAACTATTCGTTTCCCTCCATTTCCCATTAACACCTCTTATCTATTAGATAAAAAAACCCAACAATCCCTCACATGAATGTGGAATGGCTATCTTAAAATATGCATGTATGAAAAATTGTGTGATTTACAAGCAAGGATTAATTGCATCTGGATAAGTAGGTTTCCCTTTGAACTTTCCATAGTGAACTTATGTCGAATATAATCGGTCAATCGGTAGATTTGATATCTTTGAACTATCAAACTTTGGTGTATACCTAGACAGCCATAAGTAACACAATCAACAGTTTTAACCGCCCTTGGTTCTCATTGTTGTGTTCGTTTCAGCCATGAACACCGCCTGGTTCATAAGTGCGTAGAGAATTGGCCTTACAGAATTCTCCTTGAAGCGACTTACACAGGTGATTCCTAAACGTGCAATCCCATAGATACACTATTTGATATACTTCGTATCAAACTTAGAAACCATTAAAAAGCCTTAACGCTTTATCCTTGGTACTAAACATTGTCTCATCAGAAGAATAGACCAGAATTTTATTTGACAATGTTGAACCGTCACTAATGACTTTGTTTGATCTCCTTGAACCTAGATCTTGGGATCTCCAGTATTCTAGGTAGAGTTACCACCACTGTGACTTATCCTCGGCCATAGTCCCATTCCCTTCGATGATTTATCAACCGCCTCTCTATTTAGGCCTTTTGTAAGTGGTTCCGACACATTATCTTTTGACTTTATGTAGTCAATTGTGATAATTCCACTAGAGAGTAGTTGTCTAACAGTATTACGTCTTCGTCGTATGTGACGAGATTTTTCGTTATACATAACGCTTCCAGCCCTTCCTATTGCCGCTGGACTATCACAATGTATGCATATAAGAGCCACTGGTTTGGGCCAAAACGAAATATCTTCTATGAAATTCCGGAGCTATTCAGCTTCTTCTCCATCTTTATCTAAAGCTATAAACTCAGACTCCATTGTAGAGCGAAAAATGCATGTTTGTTTGGATGATTTACAAGAATCTGCCTTCGCTAATTGTAAAAACATATCCACTTGTGGACATTGTTTCTGATGACCCAGTGATCCAATTTGCATCACTATATCCTTCAATTACCGCAGGATACTTGCTGTTATGCAAAGCATAATCTTAGGTATGCCTTAGATACCCCGAAACTCGTTTCATTGCCATCCAATGAGTTTGGTCGGGATTACTTGTGTAACGACTCAGCTTACTTACTGCACAAGCTATATCAAGACGTGTACAATTCATGATGTACATTAAACTTCCCAACACACGAGCATAATCCAATTGAGATCTGCTTTGACCTAGATTCTTTATAAGAGCCACATTTACATCAATCGGGGTCTTTGCGACTTTGAAATCTAGATACTTGAATTTTTCAAGTATCATTTTAACGTAATGAGATTGAGACAATGCAGTTCCTTGAGGAGTCCTATGAATTTTAATTCCTATAATTAAATCAACAACTCCTAAGTCTTTCATATCAAACTTGCTAGCAAGCATACACTTAGTAGCATTTATTTTATTTGCAATCTCTTTGCTCATTATTAACATGTCATCAACATATAAACATACAATGACTATATGATTTGGAGTGTTTTTAATGTAAACACATTTATCACACTTATTAATCTTAAATCCATTTGCCAACATTGTTTGGTCAAATTTCGTATGCCATTATTTGGGTGCTTGTTTCAATTCGTAAAGTGACTTAACAAGTCGGCAACACCTTCTTTTCTTTTTCAGGAACCATGAACCCTTCAGGTTGTTACATATAAATTTCTTCTTCCAAATCGCCATTTAAGAAGGTTGTCTTCACATCCATCTGATGGATTTCAAGACCATACACAACGACTAACACTATTAACATCCAAATAAATGCAATCCTTGTTATCGGTGAGATGTATCAAAATAATCAAGACCTTCTCACTGTCTAAACCCCTCGAAAACTAATCTTGCCTTATATTTGTCAATTACCATCAACTTTCATTTTCCTTTTGAAATCCACTTAGAACCCAAAGGTTTATTTCCTGGAGGAAGATCAACCAATTCCCAAGTATGATTACTTAATATGGATTCTATCTCACTATTGACTGCCTCTTTCCAATATTGTGCTTCCTGAGGAAGCCATTGCATCTTTAAAAGTTTGAGGCTCATTTTCTAACAAAATTGTTAGAAAGTCTGGTCCAAAAGAAGCAGTTGTCCTTTGACGTTTACTACGTCTTGAATTTTCCTTATTAAACATACTTTCCTTTTCTTCTTCTCGAGGTCGCTTATATTTTTCACTAGATGGCTCCCATTCATTTTTATACGGATAAATATTCTCAAAGAATTCAACGATATCGGATTCGATTACCGTATTAATATGAATATCGAGATTTTCTGATTTATGAACCAAAAAACGATATGCCTTACCATTTCTTGCATATCCTATGAAAACGCAATCATCCATTTTCGGTCCAATCTTCACCCTTTTGTGTTTAGGAATTTGCACTTTAGCCAAACACCCCCACACTTTAAAATATTTTAAGTTAGGTTTCCTACCTTTCCATTTTTCATATGGAATGGATTGCGTTTTGTTATGGGGAACTCGGTTGAGTATTTGATTCGCTATAAGAATAGCTTCCCCCCACAAGTTATGGGGTAAACCCGAACTTATCAACAAGGCATTCATCATCTCCTTTAACGTTCTATTCTTTCTTTCCGCAATTTCATTAGATTGCGGTGAGTAAGGCGCAGTTGTTTCGTGAATATGCCATATTCCAAACATATTTCTTCACAAGGAGATTCTTATTCACCACCCCTATCACTTCTTATCATTTTGATCTTTTTGTTTAGTTGCGTTTCAACTTTAATTTTGTATTGCCTGAATGCCTCAATTGCTTCATCTTTACTATTAAATAAGTAAATATAGCAATATCTAGTACTTTCGTCAATAAAAGTTATGAAATACTTTTTCTCCAGCGAGATGGTATTGACTTCATGTCACAAATATCGTTTTGAATTAAGTCTAAAGGATTTGACTTCCTTTCAACCAACTTATAAGGATGTTTAACATACTTAGATTCCACACATATTTAACATTTCAAATTATTGCATTCAAATTTAGGCAATACTTCCAAGTTAATCATTTTTTGTATAGTTTTGAAGTTGACGTGGCCTAAACATGCATGCCATAAATTATTTGACTCAAGTAAGTAAGAAGAAGCTTGAACTTTATTGATATCAATAGCTATTACATATGTAACCTTTTTCTACATACACATCATTTTTACTTATTACAATTTTTTTAGAAACAAAGACGCACTTAAATCCATTCTTGATAAGAAGTCCAGCAGAGACCAAATTCTTGCGTGTTCAGGAACGTGAAGAACATTGTTTAGAGTCACGACTTTGCCCGAAGTCATCTTCAAAGCTATCTTCCCAACTCCTTCAATTTTTGTTGTTGCGGAGTTTCCCATAAAGATAGTCTTGTTGGGCCGTGCGGGAACATAAGAGGCAAAGAATTCTTTGTTAGCACAAACATGATGAGTGGCTCCAGAATCAATCCACCACTCCTTGGGATTTCCCACAAAGCTGCATTCAGATAGCATGACACATAAGTCCTCGATTTCATCATTCTTTCCCACCATGTTTGCTTGACACTTGTTCTTGTCCTTCTTCGGTGCACGGCAGTCCACAACCTTATGTCCACCTTTCCACAGTTGTGGCAATTACCTTTGAACTTCTTCTTGCTCGAGTAATTCTTTGGGCTGGATGACTTCTTTCTCTTTCTGTTACTTGTTGACGCTTTCCTCAACAATATTTGCTCTCATTATTGTTGAGTTACCATAGGACTTATTCTCAGAAGCCTTATTGTCCTCTTCAATCCGTAGACGAACAATAAGGTCTTCAAGCGTCATCTCCTTGCGCTTATATTTCAAGCAATTCTTAAAGTCCTTCCACAGCGGAGGCAGTTTTTCAATAAATGCCGCAACTTGAAACGCTTCATTTATGACCATACCTTTAATCATAAATTTATAATTAGTAAAATAATCAATATCTTGAATAAAAATATTGACTCGGTTTATACCTTCAGCAAGGAGGTTATGAACAATAACTTGCAATTCTTGGACTTGCGTTATGACAGATTTGCCATTAACCATTTTGAAATCCAGAAATTTGGCGGCCACATACTTCTTAAGTCCAACATCTTCAGTCTTTTACTTCTTTTTTCAAGAGAATTCCACAATTCCCTTGATGTTTTCATGACGCTATAAACGTTGTACAAACCGTCTTCCAAGCAACTTAAAATATAGTTTTTGCATAAGAAGTCAGAATGCTTCCATGCCTTAGTGACCACAAATCGCTCATTTTCAGGAGTTTCTTCTCCCAGAACTGGAACATCTTCGCTGATAAAGCGTTGTAAACCGAGTATGGTCAGGTAGAAGAACATTTTCTACTGCCAATGCTTAAAGTCCACATCAAAAAACTTTTTGGTTTTTTCTGCCGATGCCATCGCCGGTGCAGGAGTTGTGCGACTTGAAGACGCAGTAGCCATTGCAGCAGCAGTCCCAACAGAACCATTCTGTTGTTCCGTACTTGTTGTCATTTTTCTGTAAAAGATATTGACACGACCAGAATTAGTAAGTCGGTGAAGTTTTTATATCTTCAAACCGAATACAAACAACCGAGTAGAAAATAATATTTTAATCTCGGATTGAGTAAAAAGTCAGAAAGACTTTAATCTCAAACTGGAGTAGAAAATCCGAAGATTTTAATATCAGGCAAAAGAAAATTAAATAACGAAAAACGGAAAATAAATTTGGTCCAAAAAATTATCATTCAAATCAATTGACCGAAGCCGAAGCCGAGCTAGCGACGACGACGACGGCGCGAGGCACCACTTCTTTTTAACTCTTTAAGAGCCAGAAGACATGCTTCTCTATATTAGCACAATGATTTTCTTTCTTCCAATGAAGGACAAAGTGCATTAGTAAAGGAAACTATTTCAAACTATTCGTTTTCCTCTATTTCCCATTCACATCTCTTATCTATTAGATTAAAAAACCCAACATGTCTCACACAGAATAAAAAATAAATTTGGTTCTTATTATCCTTTTTTTCCTTCCTCGAAATCATCATATGATGCTAACTAAAGTTGCATCATAAAAAACGGTTAATATTTAGAAAAAATCCAAAGTTAAACATAACTCACAACATAACTTTGCCTTGGTGGTCATTTTCTTTACTTAGCTAGTCTTTGAACATATGAGTATGAAGTGGAGAAATGTAGTTGTTATTTTTCAAAACGTGTCTTGCAAAATAGCGCCGTTGTTGACTTTAGAAGGACGTTAAAAAGTAAGAATTTTTACCTCAAGGGAAGATTGTGGCAAGTCCAATTCACACATTACCATCTAAGTTAGATGACAAACTTAGTCTTACAAGAAAAGGACATTATGGTTGTTAAATTCCACAAAACCTTATCTGTGGCCTTTTGGTCCCTCACTTCTGCCCATCTCCTCAAAAAGGGTGGGGTGAGGGTTGAAAAAGAGAAAAAAATAACACTAGGAAAAAGAGTCCATTGAAAAGTGTATAGACTTGTTGAGAATTCGCATTGATTCTTGACAGTTCAAAATCAATCTTTACAACAATATCGGATGATTTCAAGATCGTTATTCAATTTTCATTTTATTTCTACAAAGTCATGAAATTAATTTTAAAAGCGAAAAATAAAAACACAATTAAAAATACTAAATTTAATGTTGGAAAACTTAAGTGAGCTGCTAAATGTATAAAATTGCCATGCACATATAACCACGTTTAGTAATGTGAATGCGAAGTGGCAGCATGTTTGTGTTTTATAACTTCAGTCCTATAAATAATAAGTTGCATGATCATCCGTAAAATTAACCTCGTATTGTGCTTAGATGTTCGCGAAAAGAATATTTATTGAATAAAAGAAAGATAACGGGTCATGAATTGACATGACGATTGGAAGAAAGACCAACAAGTTTATTGACTAACTGCAACAGAATACAAAGAATTTTTTGGCAGCAATTTAGGTAGCTTTGCGTGATGTCTACAACTTTGTCAAATCATATTGCTTTTCTGCGTCATTTTATGCAAGCATCATATCTCTTTGACTCTTTTTTCTTATACTAATGTTAGCCCCTTTGATTAGAAGATAGTGACTGGCCCATGTTTTAAATAAGGGACAGTGGAATTCTGATGCTTAATCCAACCTGAGGAATAATTCTACACGATAAAGCCACTGTTTGTCAATACTTTCACATTACCTATTAGGGAGTTCGTTAAAATAAACATCTGTTTTGTGTTTCTTAGGTATTCTTGAATATGTGACATAAGTTTAGGAGGATATATTTAGGTGGTCTAGGTTTGTTATCATTCATAATCATACCAAAAAATCTGCCAATTAACTTCTCATTGTATTAAAAAAGGAGTTTAACTATGCGTTGGTGGCGTAAAAAATATTACCTCTTGATGATAGGCTAAAAATTTATATTTTTGCATGTAATTTGCGTTGCATTATACCTCAATCTTGTTAACTTTGGCGTAAATATTTGTCACTCGAGCTTAATAATAGTGTTTATATGTGTACGAGTCAATTTGAAGTTATTGGCAAGCGTGCATGCAAAGTGAAGTAAAAATGGATGAATTTGGAGGGAGTATGATTTTGGTGCCCAGGTTAGCGCTAGACGCCAACCAAAACGCCAATGGTAGAATAGCACAGAAGTGGAAAGATTTCGGTGTCCAGGATGGCGCCAGGCGCCAAGCAAGACGGCTAAGGACGGATTTCGTCCTAATTCGGCTAGGACTTGGTAGTTTCAACCCTACACGCCCCAACATGTATAAAAGGAGTTCTAAACTTATTTCTTAAGAGGGAAGCATTATTGGAGAGGAGATTCGACCTAAGGAGGCAAGACACGCTAGGAGCAAGGCGGAGAATTCGTCTATGAGTTTTTCACTTCCGTCTTCCTATTTCCATTATTGGTTATGAATTCTAGTAGTGTACTTTTGCATACTATTATATATGAATAGCTAATTTGTTATCTAGGGTTTGTTGATACCCAACTTTTCCTCAAATTATTATTTTTTAAAATAAAAAATAAAAACAATAAAACTTGCATATATACCTTCAAAATCCGTTTTTATAATAATACGTCATTTTTAGGTCATATTAAGGCCAAACTATTTTACAAATTGGCCTAATTAGCCTTATTTGACTATAATTGCAATGACTTTGCAATTATAGTCTAATTACATATTTTTTGTGCTATTTTACTCAATAATTAGTCATTTTACATTTTTTATACTAATTAATCATTTTAATGTCATCTATTTAGCCTTAATCATCTTATATAATTATTGGCCATTTTTATTAATTAGTTAGCTATTCTATTTGGGTATTTAATATTTAGCCACTTTAATTTTTAATTTTAATCCAATTAAAACCAGACCCCTTTAGCCCAATTAGTACCCAGCCCAGTCTTCAATCTCACCCAACACAATCCCCCTTTTAATCTGAGCCGGTGATTAATTCAAATCAACGGCCCAGATTNCCCCCCCCCCCCCCTCATTTCCCCCCGCTTCATTTTCTCACCCGTCTCTCTATCTCCTTCTATGAGACTCTCTCTCTAGTACCTTCCCCCCCTTTGAGCCATGTCTCTCCTTCTCCGACCACCTCCCTTGCCGGAAACTATGAGGTTCTCACCCCTCCTCGATCCTACGGCTCTGCCTTGCATGTCTGTGTCACTGATGAAGGTTTTCAAGCGACCCTGAGGCAACACGCTCCCATCTTCGGTCTCATGCCATGTTTTCCGGCCTCCTATGGCCGTTCGAGTAAGGCCTTTGCATTTTCCGGCCAAACGCCGGTAATATCTAAGTCTCTCTTCTCTTTTGGGTTTTTTCTGGAAACCCTAGTTCTAAGATCTTCTGATCTTCCTAGATCTGTGACAGATCTATGTTTATTCTAAGGTTTTCACTTTTTCTCTCTTAAAACCCCTTTGTTTTTCAAGCGATTCTTCATTTTTTCAAGAACTAGGGTTCTTAAAACCCCTTTTAAATGGTTTTCTTTCTGACTTTTAGTATTATCCTATGATTTTATTATGTTTAAACGTTTACTCGAGCTTTTCCCATTTTGTCTGACCTATTTTGCTAAAACCCTAAGTTTTTTGGTTTTAATATGTGATTCTGAGTCCGTCTTTGATAATATGCATATGTGTTTGTTTATCATGAAAAATCTGTGCTCTGTATTTTGTTTTCCGCTCTTTGTGTTTATTCTGTTAATTTCTTCAAATCGTTTAGACTATGTGCTCTATGTGAATCCCATGATTTATGTGACTATGTTTGCTTGATAGGGTTTCTGATTCTTGCCTATTGTGAGTCTTATTCCATTTGTTCTCATGAGTTTGTGCTAATTTCTCCTAAATCAGTATTGTTTTCTATTGTGAGTCCTGAATCCCTGTGATTGATTCTTTACTGATCTCGCACGATATTCTCTGTTGATTTTAACCTCTTGAAATATTTTTTTGCCTTCTTCTATATTCGACTAGGCTATTAAGTGATTCTCAAATCTTTCCTTAATTATAATATTCTGAATCTAGTGTCTATTACATGTGACATACTTGGATTATACTTATGCTTATTTCCTTATATGTCATGTTCAGCCTTACATGATTTCATTCCTTATTTGCCACTGTTTATTACCGTTTGAGTCTAATTCCTTGGTTAAAGAAGTGCTTATGCTGATTTGATTCTAATTGGTACATATTGCTATAATTATCACTAACTATGATTCTTGCTTTATTCTCTACTTAATTTTAAAAAACTATAAATACACTACTCTTTCATTAACATCGGACACACACAGACACAAGCATACTCATTGCTCTCTCTTACTTTCCTACACACTCTCTCTTATTGACTACTGGCTACTCAGTCGGCTGAAAGCCAAGACTGAGTAACTCATTACTGCTCTACTGCTCTACTTGTTCTACTGCCCTATTGCTCTACTTCCCTGCACACTACTGTTCTATTCTCTCACTCTTGACTGGTATGTCTTCTATTTGATTTACAACATCCAAAATAACATGTTTATGTTCGTATTGCACTTTCACTTATTCCTTTTGTGCTTCTATTGTTTACCCTGTAACTAGAACATATATTCTGTCTATGTGATTTCCCTTCCCCCTATTTCAGCATGTCTACTGCTCCTCCTGTTTGTTTGTTACAATTCTGCCTTACTCCCTAACCCCAGTACATTATCAGCATGTGTGCATGACCCCTAGTTACTAAGTAATCTTGAACCTCTTCCCTGAACCTAATGTAGGAACCTATTTAGCATCCCTCAATCTAATGTTGTTAAGCTCCTGGCATGAACATTTTGTGATAAAATGTGATGTGACTGTCTAAGTCCTATAATACCTTTTCTGATGTATACCTGTGTGCAAATATGCTCTTACATATGAACTATTTGTCCCTCAATCCCCTTTTCCCTGTTTGTGTTTGCTTCCCTAAACTATGTATGCTATTATGATTATGAGATTGTACTACTCACCTCCTTTCAAAACTGTTTTCAAATAAGAGTTAAACTCTTCTATTGTTTTTTCTTTCAAGAAGTGATTCTAGATGGATCATTTTCAAACTATTTTCTCAACTCAATTCTTTTAAATAAAAACCATATCAAGCAATCTCACATATTCTTAGAAGTCTAGGTTCTTCCCCTTTAGTGTGTGACTGCTTTGGGACCATATGAGCTCCCTCTGAACTCTGACACACTAAGGTTGGCCCTTCCGCACTGCACTTACTCAAAATTTTGTTATGACTCTGGGTGTGAGCACTGCCCGAGATCCCTTGAGATCCTTAGGGAACTCTGACACACCTGGAATCAAATGGCAATGAGGCATTCTGGAGATTCTGGTCCTATCAGTAGGCTCCCTATAGTGTAACTTCTTATTTTCCTTTATACATTTATGTAATTTATGTCAATGGTCTGTAATTATTATTTGTAAACAACTCTGGGACTGGATAGTGAAAAGGGAAGGGCAATATGCATGTTATAGTTTACTAAAGGGTAGATACCATGCTCCTAGGCTTACGTTCCCTATTTGTGTACTAGGATTCATGCTTAGGATTGGTGTATGCAAGCATATCATGCATTAGATATCCTGCTCTCCAGGTCTATATTTATTGCTTTAGCATCTCATTTGGTATTATCGTTTGTCACTAAGAAAATCACGCTCTAAGATTAAAACCTGCTATTCATGTAAACCAGGCCTAATATTGCTATAATATTGTGGTACACTCAGAAATTCTGCCTAGGATAACAATGCGCTAAATAAACAAGTCATTCTCATACTCGTTGCATATTCTAGAAGCATGTTGAAATATTGTAACTTTATGCATTTAGAAAATCCTGCCTAGGAATCCTGCATACATCTCATTCTGCATGTGCATATTAGATATCATGTTCTACACCTAAGTTAACTACTGATGCATGGAAAAAGGACTAAAAATTTTTTTATCCCAAACAACTGTAATAATTCTGCATTTTGGTGCGCACCTAGGCACAACATGTTAGGAAAGATAACTTGTAACAGTTTCTTTCAAAGAAATCTAATAACTGACGAGCATTCTCACACGCCTAGGCAAGACTTAGGCAATTAAGGTTGTTAAAACTGGAAATACGCCTTTTCTATGTACACTGCCTAATTATCAACATGTTCTAGGCAAAACTGATGTTCCTCTATGAGTTATAAACAATTTGCCTCTTTGTTATTATCACTTAGATACCATGTTTTAGGATCTGAATCAAAAGACTTTAACTGTGTTTGAGCCATGCTGCTTATTTGCCTTATCTATGGAGGTACTTGAGCTTTTCTGTTTATATGTGTATCCCCCTTAATTGCAGTCATGTATGTTATTGTTTGTCGCTTAGTATTTTACCTTTAAACCTGAGGGTCTTCCTAGAACCTCCCTCATAGGGTAAAAGTCCTAAACTCCTTCAAAGGCTATTAGGAAGGGATGGGTAACAACATGCAATAGAGGTCGTTGATCAACACTCGCTCTAATTACCTTTACGGGGCGGGAAAGGGTAGATATTGATATGATGAACGTGCGTTAATACCACGTGTAGACCCTCTTTGAGGAGTGACATACCGGGTATTGTATTGATGTGATCCATATAACAAATAAGCCTAGGACATCTCTTACGCATGTTTAGACTATAATCCTTTTCAAAATCTACTTAGCTATTAAATATTTTCAAACTTAGTAACATATGGGAGCTTAGACTGCAAATATTTCAAAACCATCTACTATTTTAAACATTAATTGCTTACTTGCTAACTATGCAAATTTACAAAGTTATTTGGCCGGGAACTACAATTGTGAATCTTGAGGGGTGCCTAGCTCCTTCCCCTTAGGATAATTTCAAACCCTTACCCTATCTCTGGTTATCAAATTTGTTTGTAAATGAACCCCAATAGGTTCCCTAACGCACCGTAACTCGTTAGGTGGCGACTCTTCAAAACTTGCAAACCCCTTTCCCAAAAGGAATGAGTTGCCCCAACCGATGTCAAAAAACCTTTGACCGGCCCCGAAAGGAGTTTGGAAAAAGGGGGCGCGACAGGGTTTTGATGGAACCTTTTGTATGATGAATTCTTGTTATGTTTTTATATAATTGAGCCGTCAGATTTCAGCTTGTTCAACTACGTGTTTGTTGTTGTTGATTGAATGCCCATCAATTGACTGTGCCTATTTAGCGTGTACTGCTTGAGACACAGTACACATTTAAGTAGTTGTTGAACAACATCACTCCTAACGTATGCGAGAGATCAATACGGAGGGTTTAAAAGAGGGATTAGAGATAACGAAACCTTCGTGCGATCATAGTGAGTGATGAATTATTGCCAGCTAGCATAGTTCGAGAGAATACGTCTAGTAAATTGTAGTAGAATAAGGGGTGGCGTCATTGCCGGCTACTAACGGTGTAGCTATAGCTGTACATATTGTTAGGTTACAATTTTGAACTTTAATTTGTTCTTTTTCGTATTTGAATTTTTTTATTTTAGTTTTAGTTGTTGATTTGAGAAACATAGCATCTTGGAATTATATGTGTTTTGATATTGGTAATTCTACTTTTGATCTTCCTTATGCATATTGTGGAGGAAACCACTTGTGCCAAAATTATCAATATATTCCTGAGAGCGAGTTATGTGCACCAACTCAATCTTATATGTAGAATATGTGTGGTGGTCAAGATGATCACTTTTATGGTTGTACTTATATTTCTTATCCCCCCCCCCCCCCCCCCCCCCCCCTTATTATGATGGTTCTACTTTTACTTGTGAAGTTACTAGGAACAAAGAACCTGGGGATGCTGACCTAAAGGAGATCAAAGATATATTAATGTGCCTTGTGGAACAAAATAATAAGACACAATTACAAATACAAAGGCAAGAGGAAACTATTCACAACTTGAAGTCTCAAGTGAGTCAAGTGGTCGAAACTTTGAATGTTCGACAAGTCAGTATGGTGGATAGTAGCCAAAAACAATGTGAATTTTAGAGTCAACAGTTGACACTCTGATGGAGGAGGTCAGAGTAAAATACCAACAACCTAGCCAAGTAGAATTTGAGGATGCCGATGTTGAAGGAGTGATACTAAAGTCAACCGGGGACATTGAAGAAAAATATGCAGTTGACTCTACTTTCACTGGTGTAGAGGATGTTGAACATCTCGAAGTTCATGTAATTGAGTGTGTTGGACCTCATTCCAAACACTTCTCTACCTTGTATTCTGATGGTGAAATGAGAATGGATCCTTACGAGCATACAAAGGAGTCAACGCAAGAGGTAGATGAGTCTTATATTCTGAAATTTTCAAAGTCGTCTAGGTAAGATGACACTCCTCAGCTGGAAGCCAAAAAGTGCATAAAGAATCGTTTAGTTTTTGGCTTACAAGAATTTGTACCACCCCAAGAGCATGATAATAGAACATAATCAAAACTTAGGGTTCAATTCATAAGTTTGAGGTAGAGGCAAAAAGTGATTCGAGTAGTGTCGCGACGTTAAATTAGGCGCTTGTTGGGAGGCAACCCAACTTTACTGCTTTTTTATTTTTTTTACTTTTTTATTTTTTTTATTTGCTTACTTTACTTAAATTGTGTTATTTTTGTAGTATAGTTTTCTTATTTTGTAGGAGCATAGAAAGGAAAGTCATTGGAAGGAAGCAAAAGCAAACCAGATGGTTCGAACTAAGTGTGAGGCACCCGCACGAAAGACCAGGCTGGGGAGAATACTGAGTATCCATGAGTTGCTAATACTTCGGACTTTGGCCTACCATGGAGTTTCTTTTAGTCTCTTATTATTTATGATGTACATTAGGGACAATGCACAATTTTAAGTGTGGGGTGAGGAGATTATCTAGGTGATTTTCTATGATATTTTAGTAGCGTTAGTTTAACTAAAAATATGTTTTTGGACTTTTCCTGATGATGGATCTCTTGGACAGCTTTCTTGAGGGATTAAGGCCCAATAGAAAAAATCTAAAAATATTTTTTTATTTAGTCGTAGTAGATAATAATCCCCTTTGATTTTTCTAACCATCGTTCTTTTCTAGGGAAAGTAACTTGAACCGAGTAATTTTTATTTTTAGGAAATTGAGGAAAGAAAACTTGAGTGTCCTATAGGCCTTTTGACCTGTTTGATGCTAACATAGTTAGGCCTTAGCATGCAAATTACCTTCCTAACATGTTTTTATGAAAATTGATGTCGTGAAAGATTGAATAGCCTATCTGTGACTCTTTCTCTCAGTTACTTGACTAATTGTTCTTGTAGTGCTTTATTTCTTAATACTTCTAGACTTTGTGATTACTTTCTTAAACTTGAGAGTTGGAATGAAACAGTCCCGTCTGGGGTCATATGCATTGTGTGATGTAAGGTCTTGATCACATTCTGTACTATCATGTGTTTGTCTAGAACTTGCATGTATGTTAGTCGAAGCGAAATAAGTAAGTTTTATGAGTCTAGGAGATGATGCGGGCATTTCTTTGATTGTCCATTGAGCTATTATGCTGCCATATATAAAATTATCCGTAGATAGCCCATTTGAGCCTATAAGCCTTTTCTTTGGCACCCATATTACAAGGCGATTCTCATTTTTTTCTTAATTAAATCTTTTCGAACATTTACCTCTGAAACCACTTAAGTCGCTATAAGAGTAAGGTGAGAGTCGGGGTTGCTTTTGAGTGGAATCATAGAAAAGTCAAAAATATGCATGTATGTTTTGGAAGATTATTAGCCGGGCAACCTAAATTTATGGAGAGCGTTGAAGGAAAAAAAAAGAGAAAAAAAAAAAGCAAAGAAAATACAAAAGGAGAAAAATAAATATATAGAAAATACACTTTATATTCATCGTGATCTGGGCTAGTAAATGTATAGATGTGCTTAAAGAAGAAGTGCCAATTTGTATATGATTTCGTGACATTGCTTGAATTGGTCATAAAAAGTGTGAGTTTGAAAGTTAAGTGTAGTGTATTAAAGTACTTAGGAGGATTAGTCACTATACCCAAAATATATCCTACTCGTTCCTTAGCGTACATTACAACCAGTAAAGACCTAATTGATCTTAGACTATGTGAGCTTAGATTAATGGAGAATTGGAGATATACACTACGGGCAAGCCTATGGTACAACCACGGAGTGTACATGATTTCTTTGTTAGGGTGAGTGGTTATTTATTCATATATGTGATGTTCTTAAATTATATTCGAATGCATATGTGAATGTGTGGACGAAATACCCCCTTATTCTTTGGTGAGGCACATGATTCCATGACGGATAGGTGACGTTATTAAACATCTCTTGTGAGGTGAGTGCGCGAGTTGAGAGTGCTTATTGGCAACGAGTCGATCTTTGAGGTTGGGTGGTTATGGGCTGGTTGTTTGAGTGTTTTAAATTGATCTCCAATATTCAGGCATGTGAAAGTTGGGAAAGGTATGAATGTGTATGCAAGGACATAATTGTTGGTATCAACCACGGTCATAGTTGTAGTGTGTTGAATTGCCAGATGTTCCTCCAATGTATAATGTCTTGCGTGCATTGTTTGGTTAGCAAAGTTTTAGGTTGCTCGAGGACGAGCAAGAGCTTAAGAGTGGGATGGTGATGTTAGGCTAAAAATTCATATTTTTGTATGTAATTTGCCTTGCATTATACCTCAATCTTGTTAACTTTGGCGTAAATATTTGTGACTCGAACTTAATAATGGTATTTATATGTGTAGGAGTCAATTTGAAGTGATTTGGCAAGCTTGCATGCAAAGTGAAGTAAAAACAGAAGAATTTGAAAAGAATATGAATTTGGTGGCGCCAACCAAAACGCCAATGCCAGAATAATTTCGGTGTCCAGGTTGGCGCCAAGCGAGACGGCTAAGGGCAGATTTCGTCCTAATTCGGCTAGGACTTAGTAGTTTCGGCCCTACACACCCCCAACAATTGGGAAAAAATCATAACTCTAGACCTCATTAATCTTGTCTCCAACCCTGAGTATCTTTAGTTGTTTATTTCCTTTTTTTAATTTGTTAGTTAATTAGTTAGACATTTAAATATTTATATTTACAGCATAGAAATTGTTCAAACTAATTTTCCTGTATTTCTACAAGAGAATGTTTTCACGGCTCGAACCCGTGACCTCCCGGTCATATAGGAGCAACTTAACCGGTTACACCAATGCTCCCCTTCATTGACATCTATAGTGTTGTACTCAAATAATCTGTACTCTTGACACATCCCATCCACCTATTTGCGAATACCTGAGATATCTTCCTCAAATAGGAGGGGGGGTATGACCATTCTCTAATCTAAGAAAATGGATAGAGATATGACTACATAAATACAGCAAGAAAATCAAGCAGCAGCAAACTCAACAAATTCTTTCTATTGACATGATCTGCTTCCTATAATTCCAAAATTCCAAAATCTGTGGCCAATAATACAAAGGGCAAGAGGAAGCTCCGGGGTTAAGATGCTTTTCCAGTAAAAATGTGCTTTGATGTAATCATATATTACTTGTCTCCACCACCAAACATACCCATCATGTCCTTAGCGGAACCCATTCCACCCATTCCGCCCATTTGCTTCATCAAGGTTTGCAAACCACCCATGCCACCTATTTGCTTCAACATCTGAGGGGGCAGGACTTTGCTCATGTGTTGCGCATTCATATTTCGAGACAAGGCACTCATCTCTCCCTTCTTTGGAATCTTAAGCCCCTTCATCTTACTCCATATCTTTGCCAGTCGTTTGTATTCCTCCATCATTTCCATCACCTCATGCACTTGGCGGCCAGAGCCCCTAGCTATCCGCATAATTCGGGATTCTGTCATAAGCTTTGGGTTGGAACTATCCAATTCTGCAGTTGTATTAGAATTTTAAATCAAGACATCGAACTATACTCTAAAACCAACTAATGCGTAAAACTCTTAGAATTTAATCACTTGCCTTCATTAGTCATTGAATCCATCATTGTCATGTATCGTTTAATTTTCGCCTGGCTTTCCTTTTCACGGCCTTTTGGCATCAACTCTGCACTGAATCCTGGAAGCATTGAGAAGACCTATACCATAAAGATATATAAAAAACATGTAAGATTATATCAAGTCAACTTCTAGCAGGGGAAAAAGACATGAAGAGAGAGAGAGAGAGAGATACAGACTAGAAAGGACGGGGTTGGGTGAGCAAAAGAGTTGGGGTTGACAAATCCCTTTCCGTTGTATTCAAGGAACTAGAAAATGATCTAGAGCTTGCACTAAGTTATTTTATCAATATTTATAGTTTATCAGAAAGAAAAGAAGAAAAAAATAGCAAACGGACGCAAGAATTATTTACTGCAGAAACTATAAACATAAGATAATAGCATAAGCGCCTGCTGATGGAGTATGGTTAAGTTGTTTCTTTCCAAATGAATTGGATAGTGATGAAGCTTTTCCAACCAAATTGTTAAGGAAGTTGTCGGTTGGCACCCAAAACTATGGAAAAAGAGAAAAAGTTTTCAGAAAAATCAGAAAATTTAAAGCAAGCAAGTAACAAACCTGGCCAATGGGACCCATTTTAAGTATGTTTTGAAATTGCTCATACATTATCCTCAAGGTAAAGTGTCCTTCCGATAACTTCTGAAGAAGCTCAGGCTGTTGATCCATTGGGACAACTTCATGTATCTTGTCCATGAACCCAGACCAATCACCCATGCCTGGTAGAGATCGGCACAATAGGACAACAGATATCAGCAACATAAAGTACCACAAATAAGCAGGAGTTGGTTCAGGAAGAGAAATCAAATTGCAGTGGAGATGAAAATGTGTCCAAGCAAAGGTGAGGAATTGACAAAAGAGATGCAAACCTAAAAGACGGCTGACAAATGGCTTAACATCAAAAACTTCAAACTCGTCCATGTGTTCACCAGTTCCAATAAATATGACAGGACTTTTTGTTGCAGCAACTCTGCATAGAAGAGAGACAGATAAACATATTTTGTTCACTCCCAAAATCAGGTTATAAATTTCTTTGCATAAAAATATTTGATGAAACTAGATCTAATTCAGAAATTGAAAATATGAAAAAGATGTGCTTGTAAGCAAAAGATGGAAATATCAAGACGGGGCAGTAGAGTTCATAGTTTAAACAATGGTTCAGGAAATATGTGTATATCCTAGCCAGGAAACAGCAGAAGTATGGCTTAGTGTTGTATGAACCAATTAGAAACCTTCAAATTTCAAGCCCTAAACAGCATCTCGTTTTGTTTCCATACAAATTGCATTACTTGTTTGGCATCAACTTGTCAGATAAAGAACAGTAATTTTCTAAGGAACATGTTCAATAACTTAAACTACTTATGTAACTGAAAGAGGCTATAAAAGTATGTGTTATCTAACCAAAAAATTAAATTAACAGAAAGCTTAGCCTGTTTGGCCAAGTTTCTGGGAAGCCAAAAGCACAAATTTGAGGTGTACCAAAAACAAAAAGAGCTTTTGAGCAGCAGCAGAAGCAGTTTTCTGCTGTTTGGGAAAACTACAAATTTCGGCTTCTTCCAAGAAGCAAAAGCAGAAACTTAATTCTTTCAAGACAAAGATATCCTTACTGAAAATTTATATTTACCAAACTATCTCACATTAATTTGACCCATACATCCCTCAAACATAGTTACAACCCTATTCTCCTCTCCCTTTTATTTGTTAAAATATTATATTGTTGTTGTTGTTGTATTAAAAGCCTTAATATATATTTTTATTTTATTTTAAAATTGTATCTAAATAAAAGAAACTTATTTACAGCCTTTCACAAAAGAATATTTAAAATCATTTCTCTATTCAAATAAATGAACCTTAATACTGTTTGACACTCAAAAGTACTGTTTGGAAAGATTGGCCAAACACAATTTGTTTATCAAATGCTAAAAGAAGCACTTCTCAGATGAATTGGCCAAACACAAACTGCTTCTCTCTAAAAGTACTTCCCGAAAAGTTATTTTGACAAAAGTGCTTAAAATAAGCAGTTTATAGAAGTTGGACTAAACAAGCTCCGCAGACATGGCTTAAAGTTGTCACCCTTGAAGTTGCCAGACGTGCACAAACGCATATTTTATTTAGTTATGCAAGACCACTCATTACCAAAAGAAGGCACTAGAAATTATAGTAAGTGCGACAACTGTAGCAAGCAAACTTACGCACTGAGGGCACCACCTCCTTTTGCATGGCCATCCATCTTAGTAACAATCACAGCTCCAACTGCGACACTTTGCTTAAATGCTTGAGCTTGATCAAACGCAGCTTGACCAATACTGCTATCCATAACAAATATCACAAGATCTGGTTTCTGGAAAACCAAATAGAAAGATTAGCATTCTTATTAATGCTAACCATATACGTGGAGCATAGTAAAACATACCGTTGCTTCAGAAACTTGTCGCATCTCTTCAAAAAGAGCAGCTTCTTGTTTGTGGCGCCCACTGGTATCAACAATTATTAGATCACAATTTTCCTTCTTAAATGTTTCAACACCTTCAGCTGCTATTCTCACAGGGTCTGACTCAGTGTAGCTGTTGCAGAAATATTCATTAAATCAAAATACAAAATTGCATGTAGTGATGCTTAGAACAGGAAAAGTAGATCAGCAGAACCTAATTTATTAATTATTAATTCATAGCAGCAAACATGCAACAATAGCAGACTACTCAATCCATTCAAAAACAGATGAGGAGCTTCTCTTATTCTTCACAAGGGTGAAGCAACTAGGCAAAACCGAGGTCAAACAACTGTCCACTTCCATTTGATTTGAACAAATAAAACTAAAAGAAGAGAATAAGAAATCATTGGTTTCTCAGTGGTGAGCTCTAGAACAAAGTAGCTTAATGACTTTCCTCTCATAAGCAGGAAGCATAAGGACTTCTGCCAAATTGCTAACAAAAGGTGAATCCAAATAGATATGCAGTCCTCTCCCAGATTTGAAGAAACTATTTCATAAGCAGACAACGACTTACGTACTTTTGTTTCTCTATTACCACTCATGATTAGATATTGCATAATGATTCTCAGTCAGCTGGCAGCTATTGACTTTAATCTCTTTGACGAGTCTTTTTTTTATTTTAAGCAATCTTTTTGACATGTCTTAGCAAAAACGCCGCTCGCACTTTGTCCTCCAATTCTCTGTCTAATGAACTTAAAATCTCCGATCTAAAAGCAGATGACATTCTTTACCAGTTTAATTAATCAAACAATATGTGGAACACCTTCACAAAGAAGGATGGAGAATCACGATGATTGTAGCCTCGTCAAGCTTCTAAAATTGTAAAGAGAAGTTGACACTAATGGATTGAGAAGAGGATATGCCTTCCATAAAAGGGTATCTTGGCTTTTGTTGCATTCTGCTTCAATTGATCAAACGCACCAGCTCTGAATGTATCCGCACACACTAAAGCTGGTTTCCAACCTTTTTTCTGGTGGTAGTATGCATACTTTGTACATGTTGTTGTCTTTCCAGACCCTGCGGTAAATTACAAAATAAATAAGGGTATCCATCTTACAAAGTGAAAAAAAGTGGAAGGGGACTCAACATATGTCTTCAAGCAAATTCCTATTGCCGTTAGAGAGTAAAGTCTTGGTCATGTGATAGTCACCAAATTGCTAAGGTATCATATGATATAAATTTAAAGTGGAACTTGTTATCAACTCACCTTGCAAACCAACAAACATAACAACACTGGGTTTCCCCTTTTTTGGTGTAAAAGAAGGCTTCCCAGGATCCAATATCTTGCAGAGCTCATTAAAGACTGCCTATACAAGAGAAGAAAATTGTCTTGAGTCAATGGAAGAATGTGACGAGGAAAATGTATAATTAAGCAAAGAGTAGCAAACATGCACATTTCTGAAGGTTCATTTGTTCCTGAGAGGTAAATAAGTACTACATTCTATTCAAATTTAAAGCCAATCACTAAGATAGTGCAGGACATCAGACACACAATTATACAACATATGCTAAAGTTCAAATGTTGATTAGAAAAAAATCAAATAAAAGTATAGAAACAATCCAAAATAAGCAAATTATAAGCAAAAAAAATTCAATGTTGGCGTAAAAGATCAGATTGAAAGCAAAAATAACCTGTTGAATAATCCTACGCTTGTTGTGCCCAGCAGCAAGATCATCGAGATTAACAATTTTCTTGATATTGGTAGTCATATCACGGACAAGCTTAAACTGAACATCAGCTTGAAGAAGGGCACGTGTAATTTCATTGAGGCATTCGTTGAGAACTTTCTCATCAATGATTGTGGCATTGCTCATTTGCTGGAGAGCACGTGATATGCTCCCCCCTAATTGTGCTAACACCATCTTGATTCAACAATTTGATGATCGGATTATCGAATTGAGGAATGGAACAGCGGGATTTGAATGGAGGTTGCTTTGTGAATGACGATTAGTTAGGGTTGGGGTGGGAATTTAGGGATGATTTTAGGGTTTTGAATCAGCGATTCGCCAGGAACGAAGGGTTTTCCGGTGGTGGTGGTGTGATCGATGGGGAGGATAATGGTAGGAGAAATACCGGGTGGTCTCACGTCTGTAATTGGGTTCGTGACTGAGAAATCAAACCCGACCCGTTCCCACTTGATTGTGCATTTTGTCCCCCGTTCCCACGTGGGCTCATTAAGAGGACATTATTGTGAACTTAAATTTGAGTGTAATTAGGGTGCGTTTGGTATAACGGAAAATGTTTATCGTGAAAAATATTTTCTTGAAAAATAAGTAGTAATTTTATTTATTTTTTACTGTTTGGTACGTAAATTAAAGAAATATTTTCTCAAGAGTATTCATAAATAATTTTGATACAATAAACATGAAGCCATAAACTTTCGAACCAACAACCTTCCGAACCTACAAATTTCATAAACTTTTGAACCGCAAAGCTTTCGAAACCGCAAAATTTCAAACCCGTAAACTTTATAATTTCTAAAATCGTAAACTTCGAAACACATAAACCTCCAAACTCATAACTTTGAAACTTATAAAATTTTTGAACCTGTAAACCGAAAGATGAAAAAAGTAAAACTGAAAATATATAAAAGAAAATATTTTTTTTCCCGAGGGCCGGGGTGTGGGGTGGGATGCAGAAAACAAAAATTTGAAAATTCCAAAAAAAAAAGTTTGCGGGGTGGGGGTGGGGNGCATGGGGTGGGGTTAGGTGGGTGGGTGTGGGTGGGTTGGTGAGGGTATGGAATAGGGTGGGGAAGCTTGAGAAGGGGTTTTGGAAAATATTTTCTCTTCCCTTGATAAGGAAAACATTTTCCTCTAATTGGAGGAAAATGAGTTGACGAGGAAAATATTTTCCGAAGCATTTAAGCCAACCAAACATGGGAAAATTGGAAAACATTTTCCGGAAAATATTTTCCTTCATACCAAACACACCCTAGATCTCCTTCCATACTTTTAAGTGTAATTAGTAATATTAGAGCAAGTCGGAAAAAATATTTCATGAATGGCATAACAAATAAGGTGATGAAATACAAAAATATATATACAAGATTCCAAAAACCTAAGCAAAAAAAAGACTTTAAGTGGGTATGGTTGAGATCCATTAAAAATATATAGATGAGTCAACAAAGAAAATTTGAGAAAAATTGGAGGTGATTTGGACTGAATTTGTATCAAAATTCGTAGTTAAAATTGAGTTCAAAAAGTTCTTCTGTGACACATGTATCACGTGTGTATCTCACACGCATGTATACATGGATATACTTGTGATACACATTTGATAAAAATAGGGGTGTACATGGGTCAGATTGGTTCAGATTTTCTAATTACCAAAACCAAACCAATTACATCAGTTTATTAAATGTAAAGATCAAACCAAACCAATAAAAGTCGGGTTTTTAAATGTCGATTTTTCTCGTTTTTTTTTGTTTGGGTTTTTGAGTTATTTCGATTTTCCCCATAAAGTCTTCATAACACAAAACATAGAATTTGTGCTTCAAATATTCCTTAATCCAATTAAGCATAACTATATTAAGTAATTTTTAATAAATAACATAAATATGAAATGGTTTATGGCATTGTAGTAATATATTCAACAATACATAAAATAAATATTATTAATAACCTAATGAAAACAAACATAATTTAAAATTAATAATAAGTTGCTAAAATAAGTACGACTAATAAGTACTATTAGTTACATGACTAAACACTAAAAGAAAAATAAGTTATGCATTTTATCTAAACCATGGAAAAACTAAAAAATAGTTATCCAACTTTTCATTCATAGTACAATTGAATTGGATGTCTTTTATTATCATTAGTATTGATTTGATTTTGCTTTAGGAGTTATTTGAGTTACTAACATTTATGGACTATAAAACTTATTAGAGCATCAAAAAATTATAAGTCCAAGTTTGAAATAATAATTTAAAAGATAAAATTATGAAAAAGTTTAAGAAATATTTATAAACTACACTCAATAAATATTTTCATGTATTAAATATATTTACAACTTCTATATATATAATGTCGGGTTAGTTTGGTTTCGGTTTGACCCATTTTAGTTAAACCCAACCAAATCAAATATGGTCAGTTTTTTTTTCCAACACCAAACCAATCAAACCAAACCATATTCGGGTTTTTTTTTCTCGGTTTGATTCGAATTTTGGTGCGGGGTCGGTTTCATTTGTACACCCCTAAATAAAAATATGATACATATTTGATACACAATGTGATACACATATCATTTTTTTCATGTTCATCTTCTACTTTGAATTTTCAATTCAAACCACCTCAAAACTCCACCAAATCATTCCAAAACTGAGATTCAAGCTTCTTAAGATGTATCAAACTTATTCTAATAACACCCACTCAAAAGAAAGTAATTTTTTTAATGGTACAAATAGCTAATAGGCTAATATTAGTAAACTTTATGAAATGGTCAATTTTTATAATAAGCTACTTATAAATGGGCATAACTGGTATTTTCTCTATCCTATATTTACAGCTTGTTTGGATGGTTGTTACATATTGTATCGTATTGTATTGTTTTCCGGGAATAATGTTTGTTTTGATTGTTTAGTTAAAATTGGTTGTATTGTATTGTTAGATCCATTGTTCCGGAACAATGAAAAGTCCCATTTTTTAAAACCGATTTGGTGTAGTGGGATTGTTTCCTATTTTTCTTTCTAATTATGCCCTAACTTATTACTTTATAATTCTATTTTACCCTTTACCTTTTTTATTTTATTTTAGATAATAGCAAAGTCTTTTTCTCATATAATTCTATAATAGAACTCTACGTGAAGTCTAATAACCTATATAAATTCTCAAAGACAACATTCCAAATATAACCTACATATGTGAAAAACTCGTTTTGTTCTTCTGCCGCTTCTCCATACTCTTCAGGTAAAGGTTTTATTTTACTTTTGTCTGAATGGAGTCTACTTAATATTTTTTTTTTAAACTTTTATTATTATGATCAAATTATGAATATGTTGTACTTATTATTATTTTTAATATTATTAACTTGTTCAACTAATTCGATAGAATTTGCATGAATTTAACTGCTTAATTTATATATAAGACATAATTAGTGATAAATTAGTAGAAATGGGTTTTCTTAAATAATTTTTAAATGTAATTCTTGATAAATTAAATATTTAAAACAACTGAGGGTATTTTAATAAACTTATCAGTTACAGTACAGTACGATACAGTCAAACCAATCAAAATGTTATTTAACAACGACAAACGATACAATCTATCCAAACATTGTATTCATTAAACGATATGATACAATACAATACAATACAATACAATACAGTACAATACGATACATTATAAAACAACGGGGGACAATGATCCAAACATAGTGTTAGTTGGGATAAAATTGCGATATAATAATTTTCGAGATTAGTTATCCTGGGATTATAGTGTTATTTTTATCCCTATGGGAGGGTGATATAACAATTTCGGAATAACTAATTCCGAGCTAATTAATCCTAAGATAACTTATTTCCAACCAAACGATCCTTTAGAGTGGTACTAAGTAGGCGCTGGATATAAGAATAGTAAAATTCGAAAAAATGGTGAATTTTTTTTTTCAAGTGAAAATGATATTTGAAATTTAGAATTGTGTGTGGACATAAATTTCAGTTTGGGTTATTTTTGAAGTTTTGTGAGTGATTTGAGTGAAAATTTTGAAAAACAACTTCTTGCAGTTTTTCAAATTTTCGAAAATTTCCAAAATGCATCTTCAAGTAAAAATTGAAAATCTTATGAACGCGAATTTCGAGAAAAAGGATGAATTTTATGTCCAAACGGGCACTAAGGGATGTTCAAGATAAACTGAGAAATTGAACCAAACCAAAGAATCAAATCAAATTGACGTTACATATTTTGACTTGGTTGTCAGTTTTATTAAATCAATAATATTTGTTAATTCGTATTTAAGAAAAAAATCAAACAGACCGATTACATATTCATGGTGATTTCTTGAGTTTTATATTTTTATATGTTGAAGATATTTAGGAGTGACTTATTAATTGTTTTGATCATTAAGGTTAGATAAATTACACAACATGTGTGGATGTAAAACTGTTTTTGATCTAAGTGAAACTTATAATGTATGTATGGATGTAAAACTGTTTTTCGATCTAAGTGAAACTTATAATGTTTTTATTTTGAAATTAATATATTATACACAGGTTCTGGTAAAGGATCATAACTATATTTTATTGACGGAACCTTATCTTATATCTATACTGGAGATCCGACCTGAACCGCTCACACGGTCAAAAGGTAGAAATTATTTCCACTCGATTCCGATCACACCGTAACAACATTATCCTGCACCAAAGCTCCCTTTTTTTTATGCCGTGAAGTCTATATTGCTGCAAATTTTATGATTGCTATGACACCCTGCTTTCCTTTACAACATTAACTTACTCCAGGATACTTCTTGTTCTTATTGCCACCAGGGTGAGGAAACCTTGGAACATATTTTCTTTACTTGTCAAAACGCAATTAGATATTGGCAGGAATTAGGTCTTACACCTCTAATACCACCTTCTCACTTACAATTAGGACCTACAGTATGGCTGCCCAAATTAATCCAACACAAAGGATTATCTATACCCTTCAACATAGCGGCAAAGACTTACATTCCCCTATGTTATGGAATATTTGATTAACTAGGAATAAAAACAACTTCCACTCCACAAAGGAAAAGGTCAATGTGTCATTCACAACACAATTAGCGACAGAGTTTGCTTACTTATCTTCGTATTCCTTCAAAATTAAGAAGAAGCGACCTACTACACTACAATGGACTGCACCAAGTGACAACTTCTACAAGCTAAACACGGATGGAGCTCACACAACTATAGGGGATGAAATTGGTGGACTGTTCCGAAATTCAAACGCTGCATGGATAAAGGGTTATTTAGGGATGGTTCCAAAGAACACATCACTGTCAGCGGAATTGCATGCACGATTGCATGGGCTTAAATTAGCAAAACTTTATAACTTAACTCCACTTATAGTCGAGGTTGACGCCAAGGATATTATTGATATGCTCGCAATAGGCAACATCTCACATGAAAATATCTTACTTGATTGCAGTTACCTCCTGAACCAGCTAGATAATCCTGTCATCCAACATGCGTACAAGGAGCAAAATAGGGTAGCGGATAAATTAGCAAAGCCAGGGAAATATTTTGTGAACAATTCAGTGCCTATAGTTTTTGATCAAGCGCCAAATTTTGTGCACGAAGTATTTGAAGATGACAGGCGACTAGCACAGCAACAATGACCTCTTTTGGCAAACAGCATATCCATCAGACATGGTGTTGTGTTTCCTCAATGTAACTTACCACTAAGCAATAGTACTAGTACTATGGGTAGAAATAATATAGTAGCTTGTAATAGCCACCCGATTCACGATATCACTGTTTACTACTGTTAATAACGTGCCTGTAGAGTCGGAAAGTTATTTCTATAATAAGGAAGGGCGGTCTTTCCAAAAGGCGTGAATGTAAATAAAAAACATCTCCTGGATAAGCTTCACGACCAGACGGTCTTCGTAATAGAAGAGAGAATTGGCAATAAGCTTGTGCTTGTTTGGAGGGATCATCATAAATGATTAAAGTGTCCCCCTTCCCCTTCAAACCCACCCCCACCCCCCCACCCAAAAAAAAATAAAAAAATAAGCTAAGCTACTGAATGGCCATTACCGGCACCCACTGCTCTAATAAACACACGGAATGAATAAAAAAAATTACCCGATAACTATCAACGACATCTTAATTTATTTATATTGTTTCATCTCAAAATACCAATAGTTATAATTACATAGATCAACGAAAATACGACTATTAGCAGCAACACCACTCATCTAACATAGAAATGGAGTATAATGATGGATGTTGATCAACCATTCAGTGTAGAAAAATGTATGGCAAAGACCTTTTGCCTATTAAGAATGTTCATTAATTTTGTATATCAATTGAAGGCCTCACAAAATTCATACTGAAAGAAACAAAATCATACTTTAAATCAGCTTGTTTCCATCACTGAGATTACTGATTTGACGCCTTAAATATTGGAAATTTGGCTATGTCCCTTGTGTGCAGGTTCACTAGAATCATCAGCACAAGTTGGCCTAGAGAAACCTTACAACTCTAAGATCTGACAACAGAAAGAATATGTCCTGTAAAACATCCATATCAGGGCTCCATCTCTTCCTTTGACAGTTCGGCACATTAGAACACATCTGGATTGAATCCAGGGATAGAGTTGCTTTGCTGAGCTTGCCGCAAATGCATTTTCAAAGCATAATTGTTCATCTGTGACGTGAAAATAAAATCAGAAAGTTAGGAGCGGAGAAACTTGTATCTTTTTCAATTCTCTAAAACTGGAAAGTCTACTTTTTTCTGGATAAAGTGAATCTTAAAAGTCTCCTTCATATCATAGGTGGAGCACTGCAAGTCTTTACAAATCCTTTTCAACTAAACCTGCCTATATTTCACACCAATAGCTACATAATTGTTTAATCTGAAACAATTTGCTGTGGGACAAACTTTACGAATAGTTTGATCACCTTATCTGCTCCCTCTTCTCCGTATTATTACTGTTGTTTCTTTGGGTATCATTACTATTTTGTTGTCATTACTTTATTTTCTTTAGTACTTTCATCTTAGCTTTTTTACTATTGTATTTTCCAACCTGTTTTGCAAATGCTTTTCTTGAGCCAAGGGTTTGTACGAACAACCTCTCTACCTCACACAAGGTAGGGTAAGTTCTGCGTAAATCTCACCCTTCCAGACCCCACTTGTGGGATACACTGGGTATGTTGTTATTGTTGTTGAATAGCAAAAAGTATTGTTAGATTATAATAGTTTGACAAGACGATAAAAGGTCATAAAAAGGATATTAATGATCATTCTTTTACATTTTGAAATTTTTGTTTGATACCTTTTAGTTCTTGTCATGCGAACATAATGGAGTAAACTACAGAAAGGCATTTAATTCATCAACTACACCTAAATGCCAAACTAGATGGCTCAGCAACAACATCTATGGTTTTTCGTCACTTAAAACACATTTGGTATTAATTTTATTCTCAAAAAGGAAAGTCTAAAAACACAATCTAGTAACTGAGATGTTCATCTCTACATCAGTTGTTAGGTAATTTTCTGTTAGCCAAATCGGAGGAGGTTAAGTTTCCAACATTATAGAAATGAGGCTGATACCCTTTTCTCAGGAAAAGGTACTTCAGCGACATTCTTCGCATTCCAATTATTATCAAATCTTTGCCTGTCACATTGAATGAACTCCTTTTTTATTGAGGTAAAAGAATGCCGAATTGATAAAATTCTATAGCTATACAATTTCCTTTGATATTGCAATACTTATCCACCTATCCTTGACAGCTCTGCTTAAGAAGACAATTCTAGAATACACAGGTATATTGTTTAAGCAACAACTATTTTCAACATGATTTTATCAAAAAGGGTTTGGACAAGCACTTAGACCAAGAAATGCAATCAGACTTTCTATTAGTGGTGCAGATCAGCAAAGAAGAATCTCAACTATAGTGAGAAAATATAAAATCATTCAATTAGTCATATGTCATGGCTAGGGTGAGAAGTTTATGAAGTTGGAATGTTTACCTCAAGAGTTCTCAATTGCTCTTTACCCTGAGCAATCAGCTGCTTTAACTGATGCACTTCCTGGTTCCTTTCATCATACTCTTTCTGACGTTCATGCTGAATGGCCACTGCCCTCTTGAGAATGGTATTCTCTCGGAGAAGCACTTCTATTTGCTGTTTCAGCATAATATTTTCCTGCGAATTGAGGAACAGTCAACACCCAAAAGAACAAATAAATTGAAGTCAATAAATTAGCAGGTCAAAGGGTAATCCCAGAATTGTTAATGGCAACTCTCATACAGCTGAAGCACCACGGTCCACTAATGTTGCTAATGAAATAAAGGAAACGAGTCTTGGAATGTATAGAGAACATTACTAAATATATTCTTAACCTGATATATATAGTAATTATATCCAAAAAACGTGATCAACTTGTGATATTTCCGGCCACCAATCTTGGCAAGAAATTCACTGCCTATAAGTCTAGAACTCATGGATTAAAACGGAAACATGCATTTCCAATATCAACCTTGTGAGAATTTTGAGCTGCCTCTGAACCTGCACGTGAACTAATGCATTTCTCTAAGTTCTCCAACAGCCAGGTAGCTCGAGCCCTGGCATCATCTAGGCTTGTAGCATTCATCATTTCCTTCACAAACAATTCCACCCATTCTGCACCATTGGCAGGACACTTGTTTTCAGAAGGATCTTCTGACTGAGCAGCCGGCACATTGGTGGGGTTCATACCTGCTAATTTTTCATGAAAATTCAGAATCTTTCTTTTGAGAATAATTGGAAATCATGTTTCTGATCAGGTATTAACACAATACTACTACAACCCCCCCCCCCCCCCCCCCCCCCCCCTACCAACATCTACCAAGCTCAGGTTTAAGGTTGGACGATTACACTTTTATGAGTTGAAATTGACACCTCTAGGGTGTCAAATAAATGAGTTGGTTAGAATTTGCGGGGTTAAAGCAGGTTAAATTCATAAACAAGTTACAATGTGACTGGCCCTAAGTTGCTTGGTTCAATATGGATTGATGCGGATCATATCCCAACACGCCAACCGGGTACAAGATCCATTATCTGTTGCTGATACCAAAATTGACACCTACAACACAGATACACTTATCTCTAACAAATGAGTGTTACCAGTCACAAGATCCAGTATCTGTTCCCTCCAAAAACACCTTTAAGTTTTTTTTTTTTGTGTGTGTGTGTGTGTGGGGGGGGTTGATATCCTTAATAAATATGACCAGAAACCATCCATGCATGCCACTGATATACTAACCAACTGTAGATACATCTTTTCATTCATTAATAATCGCACATTATTTCTGTCAAGGAAGATAAGTTGTATTTCTCCCAGGACAAATATGCACCATTGTGTAACTGATGAGTCAACTGACAACAGTAGGGTGGATATATACTTGATCTTAGCCAAAAAGCCGAGAAAAGTATACATTATCGTGTGTATGTGTGAGTCTATATATAAACATATTCCAACTTCACATAATTAGGATTCATCCCTCTGAGCTACACCAAGTATATGATAAACAAACAAATCTTTTGAACATGTGATGGGATTTTGATATTCACTTACCATTTTCCATCTCTCCATCAGCCTTCGTGTCCGATTTTCCATCTGCATATCCAAGGCGAAGCTCATGCAGGCTCCTAATAGCAGCATCCAGGTCATTTCCAGATTCTTCCAATGCTTTCTCAAGTAGCTGAAGAGTATGAATACAAAATAAGTACCTGGTGACTCATTAGACAAAAGCCAAACTAAAAGGTTTATTAAATGACTAAGTAAATAGGTCAGGCCACCAAGAAATTTTGTGGGAACCTTTTTAAAGAAAGCATTTCGAACTCATAGGAAAAGCAGGTTAAAACTGCATTTTTAAGCATCAGAAGGAGCGAAATACTCGACAAAAAGAGAATTATCTTTTTTCTTTTGGTAAGTAATAAAGTTAGATGAAAATACTGAATATTATAATCTATGGTTTCGTGTTTAACATTGTTCCTCGAAAACAGTTGTCATATCAAGAGTGGCAGTTCCAGGAATTTTAACAAGGGGATTCAAAGAATTCAGACATCAGACCTAAAGTTACACTTGAACTACCTTTGCCACTACAATGGAAACTCCTTATATCAAAGGATTTAAAACCTATATATATACACACGAAAAGATTGTCTTTTGTCCTATGTACACTGATTCAATTGAACCCCTTTCATTGGCCGTGACTCCGCCACTCAAAGAGTGGTACAATTAAAAAAAGAAGTTACTATTGAAAAGCAATTGTACAATAAACAAGAACACGGTGTCTCAATTCGAACCAAGCTGGTAAGGACTACATTAAAACCTCAACATTCATTCGGCTTCACTTGGAGCAGTCTCATTCAAATACTGTCAATTTGCATTTTTATAGACAAAATAAAAACAAAGAGTAATAAACAATATTAGTATACTCTCCTACTACGATTAAACAAATACCGAAACCATTATAGACCCAAGCAAAATCATATACATCAAGATAAAGAAAAAAGACAAACCTGATTGTCCATATCAGGAAATAAAGCTCTCAGCTGATTGAAGAGAGACGGCAGCGGGGACGGCGGAGAGAAGTGAACCGGAGAGGTGGTGAAGGAAGAACAACGAAGCCTCTTTGAAACCGGCGGCGACGCTGACGTCGGCGACGGTGATTGTAATTCTTCAAAATATGATCTCTTGCGGCAAACAATTGCAGACATCGTTTAAAACTGCAAGATTTTTAATTTAATCTGTTCTACAGAGCTCTAGTGATTTGATTGTTTGATCGGGGATTTAGGGAGTAGGGTTAAGCTTCGGGTTTTGAAATTGCGGGGGAAGAGAGATGAGGGAAGAGGTTTTGGCTTTAGAGATTTGAAACTTTTCTTGAGCTATAACACTCCCGACTCCCTTTACATAGAGGATGTTGAAAGCAGTGAACGTTGGGAAAAGGATTTCAACACGCGCTACATAGAGCGTTTGAATATTTTCGGGATATTCATGTGTCAAAAGGGAAAATACCTAGACGTATAGCAATAATAAATTGACAAAATACCTCGTTTACCCGTTGACATTGCATCAAAATTCCTTGTACACACGTCTCCTTCACGAATTTTTTTTTACACGTTCAACTTTTTAGAAGTGTGTCGAGGACACACCAATTTTATACTTGACCAATCTTTTAAATAATATGAAAGTCTCGTCTTAATAGGTTCGTAACATGTGTCATTGACCTTAAAAAGAAAAAAATATATTAGAAATTACAATTAAAACTCATCTTCTTCATCTATCCCATTTTCTATCTTAAGCACCATTGTTGTTGCCACTATAGTTATTTACAACAATGTTTCCAACAACACCAAAATTCAACCATACTATCTAAATATCTAGTCGAAAATAATCGAGCAACAAATTCATTTCAACAAGCCAATAATCAACAAGAGTCAACTGAATTTACAAGGTTTTTTTTTGGTACCCCAATAATGGTGGATTCTAATTTTTTTTTACCAAACCTTCAATATTATTGTTAAAGCTTTTAAATCTATCACAAATAAATGGTTTTCACAATATTTAGTCAATAAACCAACAAAAATCGCTCAATTTTAGATCTAAAATTTTATGTTCTTTCAAAAATTCTATTTGGGGAAGAAGATGAGGGAGGGTGGTATGAGGAAGAAGACCAGAGGGAGGGGAGGGGTTCCCGTGGGGAAGGGAGACAAAAAATTGGGATTTCTTACGGGTTTCACACGCTTTTTTGTGTGTGTAAACACGCAAGTGGTATTTGATCAAAAGTAGTATGTCTTAGATACACTTTAAAAGGCTGAGTGCGTAAAAGGGTTCCCGTGAATGAGAGGTGTGTAATAGGGATTTCCCATAAGGTTGATGGATAAACTATGTATGTTAGAGGCAGCTCAAGAAAAGTTGTGGCCTAAAGCCAAACTTTATTAAGAGGTAAAAAAAGTTCAAACATATATTGATTTTAACTCTATTTTGTCTAACTTTTTGAGATGTAAATTTATTGATGATACGTAAACAATTTATTTTAATCGTTCTTTTCTATTTGACAATATAAATAACATATTTAATCTTTTTTGACTACCCATGAAAGTGTTAAAGTTCCAATAATAATCTTTTGGCATAATGGCTTTCTGGCCACTTAAACTTGTATGGCTTTTAAAAGTCGATACATGAACTTGCACTTTTCCCATTTGAACACTCCAACTTGATGGAATGGATACAAATAAACACATTTGACAATTGACTATGCCACTGTGGAAGCGGCGCAACTAACATGGCTAAATTGTGTGCAAATCACACTGCAAAGGCGCGTGAAATGTATTGTTTTTACTAAAAAAATATGAGAATCAAAATAAAATATAAATGAGACTAAAAAAGAAAACAAAAAGAGACCTTTTCCTTTCCCCTTCTCTTTTCCCCTCCTTCCCACCTCTGTACGTAACTGTCACATACTAATTAAGATATCCTCATACCCTCGATCGACTTCAGTCACATACTCTTTTTTCTTTCACGTTCGCTCTAGGGTTCCCCAATTTCTATCTCTTTATTTTAGCTTTCTTACTGTAATTCGTGTTGGTCCAACTTCAATGGATCAGACGTGGATCCCAGATATTTGATCTGGGTCAATGATTTATTAACAGGTTTTTTCTTAGGGTTTTGATTGATTTAAGAGTTGATTAATAAGGTTTGGCTGATAAAAAGTAAAACAAAGAAAGAAGTTTGCCGGAGAGGTAGCCGAAAGTGATGAAGATGCCGGAGATGGTGATGAGATGGAGGTAATCGAGGGTGTTAAAATTGGCAACAGTCTTAATAAAAGGTGGGTTTTGATCTATAACTGGGTATTCTGGCTTTGCCGATGCTGTTATGTCTGTGTTCATCTTCCCTATTAGCAGCTTCTCTTTTGGCCAGTCGCCGGCGACGGGACACTAAGATGATTTTTAATCGAAAAATGCCAGTGTCAGTAGTTGTATATGTTCATCTTTCCTATAATTGCGGGTGACTAATTAAATCCCTAGATAACCTTGAGCATACAAATGTCAACAAAATGTGAATGAATGGATGATGTGGCTATACAAAATATTAAATTAACTCCATGTCAACAGCGATTGAACAACACGCACCATTACAAGTGTTTATTAGTATCCATTGCATCAAGTTGGAGTGTTCAAATGGAAAAAGTACAAGTTCATGTATCGGCTTTTAAAAGCCCTACAAGTTTAAGTAGCCAGGAAGCCATTCCGCCTAATCTTTTTTAAGTTTAACCTTATTCATATTGGCATATTTGAATTCTAATTTTAATGAAAAAAATTACATCTATGAAGTGAAAACACACAAAAAATGCATAGCAAAGTTTCACTGCTTTAGTTAATTTTGATTGTTATTGTGCGTGCTTGAAAACTCGAGAAATATAATGACAATGAATGTACTATTTAATTTATTCAATGTCCTTATTTTTGAGAGAATAAATAGCTTTGTAGGAGAAAAAAAAATAAAAAAAATACAAGTTTTATTATGAAAAAAGGAGAAGACAATATTAATGTCATACTGTAAATTGACCAACATTCATTTTCAACCCTTGAGTAAATAGTTATCTATTCATCTTCTATAAGTATATTATACTTTTTACCTTATATTATTCAATATTTGCTTTGGCGATGGACGCACTGACACACCATATTCAAGGGGAGGTGACTTGGTGTATGTTGTTCGCTGATGATATAGTTCTGATTGATGAGACGCGAGGCGGCGTTAACGAGAAACTAGAGGAATGGAGGCAGGCCCTGAAGTCTAAAGGTTTCTAGTTGAGTAGGACCAAGACGAAATATTTGGAGTGTAAGTTCAGCGACGTTTCGGGAGAAGCGGATGTGGAAGTGAGGCTTGACTCACAAGTCNAGAGAGAGAGAGAGAGAGAGAGAGAGAGAGAGAGAGAGAGAGAGAGAGAGAGAGAGAGAGAGAGAGAGAGAGAGAGAGAGAGAGAGAGAGAGAGAGAGAGAGAGAGAGAGAGAGAGAGAGAGAGAGAGAGAGAGAGAGAGAGAGAGAGAGAGAGAGAGAGAGAGAGTTTCAAGTACCTAGAGTCTATTAACCAGGGAGATGGGGATATCGACGGGGATGTCACGCACCGTATCGGGGTAGGATGGATGAAATAGAGGTTAGCGTTTGGAGTCCCATGTGACAAGAATGTACCACCGAAACTTAAAGGTAAGTTCTATAGAGCACTGGTTAGACCGACCATGTTGTATGGGGCTGAGTGTTGGCCAGTCAAGATTTCACATATCCAGAAGATGAAAGTAACAGAAATGAGGATGTAGAGATGGATGTGCGGGCACACTCGGATGGATAAGATTAGGAATGAGATTATTCGGGATAAGGTGGGCGTGGCTCCCGTGGATGACAAGATGCGTGAAGCGAGGGTTAGGTGGTTCAGTAACGTGCGGAGGAGGAGGTGCGAGCGTTTGGTTTTGGAAGTTACGAGAAGATTTAGAGGGCGGCCTAAGAAGTACTGGGGCGAGGTGATCAGGCAGGACATGGAGCATCTTCAAATTTCCGAGGACATGACCTTTGATAGGAAGGTGTGGAGGTCGAGCATTAGGGTTGTAGGTTAGAGGATAGTCGAGCATTTCTCCTCGCTGAACCGGCTAGTCTGATAGTGTTTTGTCAAGGACTGCTAGCGATTTTTGTCGTGTTTCATATATTTTTTTGTTTTTATTTTTTGTTTTGTTGTTGTTGTTGTCTTTCACATTTTGGACATTCCATTTATTTGTTGTATTTTACGATGCTGATACTATTTTTTTGGTTTCTGTTGCGGTTACGGATCTATTGTCTTTGAGCAGAGGGTCTTCCGAAAACAGCCTCTCTATCCCTTCCGGGTAGGGGTAAGGTCTGCATACATTCTACCCTCCCCAAATCCCACTAATGGGATTCTACTAGGTAGTTATTATTGTTGTTGTTGTACCTTATATTATTCAATATTTATAAAAGAAAATTAATCATAGAAAATATAATTTAGAAAATGGGGCCCCAGAGAATTGGGGCGCCTAAAGCCATGGCCTTACTTGCTTGGCCCTTCAGCCAGCCTTGTTAAATTTGATTTGGTAATATGAGAAAAAGATTATTAACTTACTATAACATATTAAAAAAGGTGAAAATTTAGCCACTCCAATTTTATTGTAAAAATCAAACTCCCTGAACTATGAATAATAAATATTCTCCCTCTCATTAATTTGTCATTTGATTTTTTTTGGCCAAACTATAAAACTTTATTTTAATCAAAAGTATCATGTACAAATTCGCCTGTTCTATGGACTCTAGATACAGGACCAAAATAAAAATATCCTCTAAGGGGTCATTTGGTACAATAGTGAGAATCTCACCTTCTATACTGTTTACCCTTAAAATCGGACAACAATTAAACTTATAAGTGGTTTTAAGGACACATGATTTCACCTAATACCAATTGATAAATATGAAGATTAATAATAGAAATTAACAATAAAGTAAAGAAAACCAGTGTTGAATGTAATTCAGCCCTCGAGCAAGAGTGCCCTTGAACTGACCGATACCAAAATAATAAAGTATAAAGCAGGCGGATGAACAAAAGAGTATAAGCGAGAAAGAATGTTATATTGCTTTGATATGCCAGAATAAATGTGTGTTACAAATGATTAGAACTTCCCTTTATATAGTAGATGAATTCTACTTATGGTACAATTCTAATTACAGAAGGGAATCCCATGATTAGCTAAATAACCATTCTTGATTTGATCCATTCTGAGATTTTTGCCATGATCTTCGACCAGCCACGAATGCCTCTCCTTTCCATTATTACGCTATCTTCGGTCTTGCTCGATGTCTAGATCTCGGCAGGTAGCTCGAATCCCGAACTTGGTACCTTGTCCTCATGCCTCGATCTGATCTACTACGGGGTCGTCCTTCGGTCCATACATTAGTGTTGGTTAATCAGTAAAATCGGGTGGGTCCTATTTTAACCATATACAGATAGTCCCCTCGTTTTTTGGAGTGTAATGACAAGAAACGAATTGAATCTCGGACCTTTTACCCCGATTTGTTGTAACGTCACATGATGTCATCACCATGACGTAAGCGACAGAAGTGATCGAAATGTCTCGTCGGTCCAGTTCCCCATGCATTTAACGCGTGTCAGTTGGTGGTCCGCCACAAGTGGTTTCGAACTATCGCCATGAAACCCATAAATAGGCCATTTTCCCATTGATTCAAACTTTACTTTCAATCTCTTCTAATCTCCAAAGATTTTTGCATCTCTCAAGTTCTTCCGTTCTGCAAAATCTCCAGCTTTCGTTGTTAACCTCTTCTCAAACCACCAAGTCCCATTATCTTCCTCTTTTTTCAAACTCAAACTAAATGGCGAAAATGTCAAAAATCATACCACAAAAAGAAACTGCTTCATCATCTCGGCCGGCCGGCGACAAAACACTGGTGGATCCACGCCCTGAGGAGTGTGTTCCCGGGGGGTGTGTCGTCAACTCTGATTTCAGGATCGAGAAAACTTCGTCGGCCCCTGTCGATGCGAGCCAGTGTCAAGGTACATATGCTCGATATCTCAAAACTTCCTTAAGCAGGTGAAGAAAGACTGCAACTGGAAGGGCAAAGGGTGGTGATTCCGACCCCCCGAAGAAAACAACACTACCCACGTGGAAGGGTTTTTGAGTGCTTACACTTACACTTTCGCGTTGGGCCCCCTCGATATCGTTGTCGTTGATTTCTGCCGTAAGTACTAAATAATCCTAGGTCAAATCCATCCTTCATTTTGGCAGAATGTTATTTTGCTCCGATTTTTCGTGAGCAAAGTCGAGGGGCTTCCTTTCACCCTCGACCATCTTATCAGGTTGTACAGCCCCCGACTCTATCGAGGTGGGTTAATAAAACTTCAGTGTCGGGCTACCAACGCACTGATCTCAAGCATAGATAAAGGCAAAGATCGAGTCTAGATAGGTAGGTTCATTCGAGTGAAGACTTCTGACATGATCCCGACCGAGAAAATGTCATTTCCCGAGAAATGGAATATGAAGTGTAAGTACAATCCCACTATTAGCTTCCGTTTGTTATTTTGTTTCTTTACTTATTCTCATTGATATCCTTTTTCATGATGTAGCGGCTGATAAGTATGGATTTTAACCTGTTATTTGCTCTTTTTTACTTAGGTTTTGGGTAAAAATGCGTAAAGGTATTCCCAAAAACTAACTTAATGTGATTACTTGTAAGTTTTGTTCAAAATGAGCCAAGGAAGCCTTAATCAACTCATAAAGGAGTTAAACTTGCACAAATCCAAGATTGGGTAAGAGCGCTGAGAGCGGCAGATAAGCGTGGCCACGTAAGAACCAACGCTGAGGCAACCACAAATACGCGATCCGCAAAACTGAGATTCAGAGAGGTTGTTTTGAGCACTAAAATCAACGCTGACTGCGATGGAAAAGGGCGGCCGCGAAACTACTGGCGCGAACGTGGTTGGAATTTTGTTGGGAGCATGTTTCAAGGTTCAGAGACTTTGCAACTTGGGCTTAAATGAAGAATGCGGTCCACGTCCAAATTACGCGGACACGGTTGAAAATACGCGGTCCGCGAAACCAAGCTCTACCCAAGACCAGTTATGAAGATACACGGACCATGTTCACTATTACGCGGTCGCGAAATCCCAAGCGCGGACGCGGTCAGAATTACGCATCTGCGAAAACTCCGCAGGGGCATTTTGTCCGAAAATTCTAGCTTAGTATAAATAGACCTTTTTGACATTTTAGGTCAAGTTGTTTATCTTAGCATGTGAAAACGGCGGTGTTCCCTTTTTGGGCAATTTTAGAGTAGATTTACCTTCAAACTTTAGATTTTTATCTTGTACTTTAATATTATGGCTTATATCATCTTTATATTTGATTTTTGTTGATATTATGAGTAGCTAGACCTCATAGCTTGGGTTGTGATCCAACCCTAATGTGAGTATTTAATGGGTCTTGTTTTTAGGGCTTAATTGTTTATAGGTTAGTGATATTTAGCTTAATTCATGCTTTAATTGTAGAATTGGTGGTTGCAAACACCGATTCGTGCCTTTATGACTTAGTCTCTTCTTGAAAGGAGGGACTTAGTCTAGGAAAATTAGGCTAACAAGGAATTGGGGTGAATTCATAGATTGATAGCCCAAATTAAAGGGTTAAACCTAGAGATGGTAATACCCTACTTGGGCCAATTTCACTTGTGTTGCATGAACACCCATTTGGGCTTGAGAAAGCCAAATCGGGCAAAGTTACTCAAACTACCGAGAGGTATTGAGTGAGAACTTATGTGTGATGGTCATATCACGACCCCAATCAAAACAAGCTTGTCCTAGATTCTCGATACCCATTAGATACTCATCTAGACGGAAGTCACTTCCCTAGTTCCTTTTAACCCTTGAAAACTTTCACAAAACAATATTGTACTTAGAATACTCTTAACATTCAATAGCATCAAACTTAGAATAGAATCAGTCACAACAATGTTTAGAAGTGAAATTAGAAACAACATGCACATCTAATTAGTTAGATACCCGACTCCAAACCAAATTAACTCTCTGTGGAAATCGATCCCGACCTCATCGAGTAAAACTCAATCGACCACTCCTCGCTACTATATAGTGGTGTAGGGTTGGAATCGATCACTTTTTGGCTCCGTTGCCGGGATTTAGACGGTTTTGGCTATCTATCTAACTAGTTGTATGTCTTGTTTTTCTTTCCTTCTATTTTACTAACTTTTATGTGTTAATCGCTTTAGGCACCAAATGGCGCATAATGATCCTCTTGGAAATGTTCTTCCGGGGGAGGAGGTAGATGACAATGGTGAGGATGAGGTTAATCTAGAACCTTAAGCCCAAAGAAGAGGCCGCCAGGCTAATGACAACATTCCAAACCCTCCCCCACCTCCTCCACGGGCAGCACACCGGGTGCTTTCCAATGAAGGTTACGCAAGTGCAATTGTCTCACCCCGGATCCAGGCGGTCAATTTCCAGATTACAAATGTCATGCTGACCCCATTGGAGCAAAGAGGTTTCTTCACTGGCGCTCCCCATCAGAATGCATATAAACATCTAAAGGGTTTTGTAGACACCTGTTGGGGGAGCAAACAGACGAACGTGTCAGAAGATGCGCTGAGATTGAGACTTTTCCCATTTTCACTTAGAGAGAAAGCTTTGGACTGGCTCGAGAGGCTACCCAACCATTCCATACACACGTGGGGTGAGTTGGCTGAAAAGTTTATAGCCAAGTTTTTCTCACCGGGACATATGGCGGCATTTACAGATGAGATCTTAGCCTTTAAACAAGAACCCAATGAACCCCTACATGAAATCAGGGAGCGGTATAGGACAATGGTTAAGGAATACCCCAACAATAACATGACTGAAGCAATGATCCAGCAGACATTCTATAGGGGTATAAACACGACCAACTAGTGCGTAATGAACCAGCTAGCAGGGGGAAAGTTATGAAGATGCCTAATGCCGATGCTTGTGACATACTAGATGAGATGGATGACAGTTCTTTAGCTTGGCAAAGTCGGGCAAATGTTCCTCAAGGTGACCTGAATGTAATCCATCTTCACAAGGAACTTCATGATCACAGACAAGCCATAGCCGACTTGACAACTACTATGAATCAATTAGCAGCTTCAGCAAGTTCAGGGGACAAAGCAAGTCAAAGCCATGGAAGGGGTAAATGTCATGGTCAACAAGAGGAGACAACGTGGTCAACAAGTGCAAAACAATCAGGATCAATATGAGCAAAGTGGTAGTGGTTATAACCAAGACGATTCTTATGATGACCAAAGTGAGGAAGTTTTATATGCCAACAACTACCAAGGACAACAGAGCAATGCTCCAAATCAACAATGGAGATCGCAAGGGAACAATCAAAACTGGGGCAACAACAACAATTCGAACAATTGGGGGAACAACAACCAAAACTAGGGGAATCAAGGAAATAACAATAGCAATTAGAATGGCAACAACACTAACAATTGGGGAGGTAATAACAACCAAGGTGGTTGGGGTAACAATAATCAAAGCAACCGGGGGTCGGACTTTCAAAGGCCCCCGATGTATCAACAACCCAACAATCCTCCCCCATATTCATCTCAAGAAGTTCTTCGAACAATGAGATGGGGCGGATAGAGAGTATGTTCAAACAAACGATGGGAAGGAATGCCAATTCCGATGCTCAAATAGCCTCCCACACTACTTCTATCCGCAACTTGGAAGTAAAGATGGGTCAAATTTCTCAAGCATTGAACACTCGCCCTAAGGGGGCACTACCAAGTGACATGGTAGTAAACCCGAAGGGCGGGAACAATACAGGCCATGCTAAGGCGGTTCCACAAGGAGCGGTAGAGGTGGATATGCTAGTACCTCCAATCAAAAGAAAGTTGTGAGTGATGATGTTGTGTTGCAAAATGATGATGATCCAATAATTGATGAGCAAGTGAATGATGCGAATTTGAATGATGAAGTGAGGATCGATATTCATGACAACGAGGAGGAGACTCAAAATGATGTGAACCCATCTACGGAACACGTGATAGACATACCGGAAACGGTAGTGCCGAAAGCCAAGGCTCCTTTTCCAAGGCCTCCTCCACCTTATCCTCAAAGACTCGCAGAGAAAAATAATGAAAACCAATTCAAAAGGTTTATTGAGATGGTGAAAAACTTGTCAATCAATGTGCCCTTGGTGGAAGCTCTCGAGCAAATGCCAGGATATGACAAGTTTATGAAGGACTTGATAATTAAAAAGATATCTATGAATTGTGAGACCATCAAAATGAATCATAAAGTGAGTTCCATTGTGCACTCGATGGCTCCAAAGCTTGAAGATCCCGACGCCTTTACAATTCCATGCACCATTGGTAGTGTCGATTTTGGAAAAGCTTTGTGTGATTTGGGAGAAAGTATTAATTTGATGCTATATTCCATATTCAAGACATTGGGTATTGGACAACTGAGAGCTACTTCAATGAGATTGCAAATGGCGGATAGAACAATGAAGAGGCCGCTTGGTATTATTGATGATGTTCTTGTCTGGGTTGACAAGTTTATCTTGCCCGCTGATTTTGTGATTATCGACTACGAAGGCGAATATGAGGTTTCTATAATATTGGGGGAGACCTTTACTAGCAATAGGGAAGGCATTAGTTGATGTGGGCGATGAAAAAGTTGTATTCCACGTGTGCAAATCAATGAGGCAACCAAATAGTAATGAAGTTTGATATTTTGTGGATCTTGTGACAGAGGTGATAGTTGATGATACGAGTGCCATGATCAATGTGGGAGACCCTATGGAAGCTGTGTTGTTAAACCATGAGGATGATGAAAGGGAAGGCTTGGTTGAATATGCAAATGCCTTGCAAGGAATGGGATCATACTCATAAGGGCCCCGTAAACTTTCCTTGGACTTGGAGAACCGGAAGACTCCACCAACAAAACCCTCAATCGAGGAGCCACCAACATTGGAGTTGAAGCCTCTACCTTCGCACCTCAGGTATGAATTCTTAGACTCTTATTCTATATTACATGTTATTCTTTCTGCTTGCTTAACTCCACCTTTACGGTGCTTCAAAGAAGGAAAAAGGAAATTGGGTGGACTTTGGTTGAAATTCGGGGTATAAGCCCCACCTTTTGCATGCACAAAATTATACTAGAGGAGATTCCAAACCCTCCGTGGAACATCAAAGGAGGTTGAACGAGGCTATGCAAGAGGTCGTCAAGAAGGAAATTATCAGATGGCTTAATGCAGGGGTTGTGTATCCTATTTCGGATAGTGCATGGACTTCACCGGTGCAATTTGTGCCGAAAGGGGGGGTATGATTGTGGTGACAAATGAGAAAAATGAGTTGATCCCTAATAGGACTGTCACCGGATGGAGGGTATGCATGGATTACCGAAAGCTAAACAAAGTGACCCGCAAATATCATTTTCCATTGCCCTTTATTGATCAAATGTTGGATATACTTGCCGGGCGAGACTACTATTGCTTTTTGTATGGGTACTCAGGGTACAACCAGATTATCATTGCACCGGAAGACCAAGAGAAAACTACATTCACATGTCCGTATGGAAATGTAACGACCCGACTGGTCGTTTCGTGTGATTAGCCCCTTTTCCTATGTTTCAGCTTTATCACATGTTATTTATCTTATTCATGATGTGTTGGGTCGATTGGTCTGGGTTCGGAGTGGTCGTGGTGAGAATTGATACACTTAGTCTCGTAAAAGAGCTTAATAGTTGGAAAAGTCAATCGGGAGTTGACTTATAGGTAAACGACCTCGGAATGTGAATTTTATAACTCAGATAGCTTCATTAGGTGATTTGGGACTTAGGAGTGTGTTCGGAATGTGAATTTGAGGTCCGAAGTAGAATTAGGCTTGAATTGGCGAAATTGAGTTTTTCGCGATTTTCGGTCGGTAATGAAAAATAGGCTATCAGGGTCGGGATGAAATTGCGGAAGTTGGAACAGGTTCGTAGGGTCATTTTGGATGTGTTTGCAAAATTTCAGGCCAATTGGACGTGTTTTTGATGGATTCGGCATCTTTGACAAAATTTAGAAGCTTCAAAGTTCATAGGCTTGAATCCGAGGTGAATTTGGTGTTTTTGCATTGTTTTGGGTGTTTCGAAGGCTCGACTAAGTTTGAATAAGGTTATGGGATGTGTTGGAATGTTTGGTTGAGGTCCCAAAGGCCTCGGGTGAGTTTCGGGTGGTTAACGGATCAATTTTTTGACTTTGAACTTGGCAAATTTTCTACTGTTATTGCAGAGAATTTTTTTTCTTCGCGTTCGCGGTGGGGTCCCGCGTTCACAAAGAGTAAATGGGGGAGCTGGGGATTTTTTTCTATGCGTTCGCGGAAGGGGGATACGAACGCGAAGGGGTGATCATTGCGAGCATCGCGAACGCGTGTGGGTGGATGCGTTCGCGAAGGGTTGTGAGTCAACTAAGGACCCCAGGCCCATTGGCTTATGCGTTCGCGACTGGGTCCCATGTTCGCGAAGGCCTGGGGAGGTTGTGCATCGCGTTCGCGGGCAGGCAGCTGCGTTTGCGTAGAGTAAAAGAGAGGGGCATGTTGATTGTTTTATGCGAACGCGTGCATAGGGTCGCGTTCGCGAAGGGTAAAAACTGGCAGATTCTTTTTAAGTTAAAAAACGAGGGTTTAGTCTATATTTTCAAAAACCCATTAGAGAGCTCGGGAGAAGGTGGAATTTGACGGGATTTTTAGTGGAGTTCTTGAGGTAAGAGTTCTTCAATAATATTTGGGTTAATTCCATGATTTAGTCTCGATTTTTATCATTTAATTTGAGGAATTAGAGTGGAAATTGGGGAAAAATAAGAGGAAAGTTTGAGAATTTCTTTTGATGATTTGAGTGGTAAATTGAGGGCGGATTTTGGTGAATTTGATATGGGTAGACTCGTGAGCGAATGAGGATTCTAATTTTGTGATTTTTATCGAATTCCGAGATGTGGGTCCGGGGGGTTGGGTTTGGCCAATTTTGGGATTTTTGGATAATTTTGTTAATTTTCGAATGGGCTTCGTTCCTTGGCATATAATAATGATATGAATCTGATTTTTGGTAGATTTGGAGCACTCGGAGTCCGAGTCTAGAGGCAAAAGCATTGTGGGCTAGGATTTTAGCCGGTTTTGAGATAAGTAACGTTTCCAAACTTGGTTCTGAGGGTTCGAAACCCTGAACTACATGATATTTGACTATAATTAAGGTTACACACCTGCCAAGTGACGGGTGTGCGGGCGTGCACCAAGAAAATTATAGCCTGACTCATCCCATGGCACCGTCTAGTAGCTATTACAGATTGATATCCATATTTCTATTATGTGGTAAATGTGAACATGTTAGAAATCATGTTAAGTATAAATGCTAAGGCTTCACACTGAAAATGCTGAGACCCGAGTGGTCGTATGTTACTGTCTCATTTCGTGATGATTTGATTTCATGTACTCAGTCCTATTATAGCATATCTCTTCATGCCTCAGTCTCAGTATTTGTTAATTATATGCATGTTTATCATTGTTTCGGGCTGATTTATACATATGTGAGCCACATGAGTGAGACTGGAGAGTAATGACTGAGTGAGGCCGAGAGCCTGGTATTGAGATAGTTATGAGATCGGACTGCACACCGCATCGATACTTTAATCATGCCTTCGCTGGCTTGATATAACGCTTGGGACAATAGGGCCCCTCCGGAGTCTTTACACCCCCAGTGAGCGCATTGATATTGAGGGATGGATCTTTCCTAGACATGGACTTTGTCCGAAGTTGATGATATGTGAGGGATGGATCGTCCCTGGACATGGATCTTGTCCGAGTGTTATATTTCGGAGATGGATCTTCTCCGTGGGGCTAGATTGGCCTTTTCCTCAGTACCGAGTGACTACGGTCACCGATGATTAAGTACATTCCGGGATGGACCTTCCCTGGGCCTGAGAGCCATATCATATACGGTACTGAGTGGACTGCTGAGTGAGGGTTATGAGCACTATGTGCACTTCCACACTGGTTTCATATACTTATATGATGGCATGTAAAGTATACTGGTATACTTGGCATATTTTGTTCATTTTTTGATAAACTGTTAGCATGTCTAATTTTTGTATGCTGTCTATTATGAGGTTTAGTCCGTCACTACCTCTCAGCCCATAATTTGGGTTTGTTACTTCTGAGTTGGTGTACTCACATTACCCCCTGCACCTTGTGTGCAAATCTAGGTTCATCAAGGCCCGGTAGCAGCAGTTGATTGATCATTAGAGTTTCCAGGAGTCTTCGTGGTAGCAGTTTGCGATCGCAACCTCGATTGCTCCTTCCTTATCTACATGTTGCACTTTCATTTGACAAACTATGTTGTCTATTACCGTAATTTGACATTATTATGTTATTGTAGCTCGTGACTGAGTGACACTAGATCCGGGGTTGGATTTTGATTTGCGCTTTAAATGTTGTTAAACTTTCAAATGGTTTATTATCAATATTCTGCTTTTAAATTTATGAATTTTCTAAAATATAAACTTGGATTCAACGAAATGTGTGGCTTGCTTGATTCCACGACATGCGCCATCACGACTAAGGATTTGGGGTCGTGACAAGTTGGTATCAGAGCTCTAGGTTAAATAGGTCTCACCAGTCATGAGCAGGTTTAGTAGAGTCTTGCGAATCGGTACGGAGATGTCTGTACTTATCTTCGAGAGGCTACAGAACCCTTAGGAAAAATCTCACATTTTGAATTCTGTCGTGCGAACCTGTTGATTCCTGGAACTAAACTTCTGTTGTTTCCATTCTCTCACAGATGGTGAGGAATCGTGCTACCGATCGAGGTGATCAGACACCAATTGGACCAGCGAGAGGTCAAGGTCGTGGCAAAGGGAGGGGTGCAGCCCGCGCAGCAGCCGAGGCAGTACCTGTGGACCCTCCTACTGCTCAGGATCAGGTCCCTACTATTGAGATTTCAGCGAGACAAGCTCATGCACCGGCTGTGCCTATTGTGATTTCGGGTCTTCCGGAGACCCTCTCTCATATTTTGACGGTGTGCACCAGTCTTGCATAGGCCTTCGCGATGTCTACTGCTGCTACTTCTCAGGGCGTGGGAGGCACTGAGACTCCAGTTGCCCGGACACCTGAGTAGGTTACTCAGGGTAGGGTGTTCATCGGTCGGTACGGTACGGTATTTAGACAATTCGGTATTCGGTTTCTTAAAATACTATACCAATACCGTACCTAATTAAATTCGGTATGGTTCATTTTTTCGCCTTTCGGTTTGTTCGATACGGTAACTTCGGTTTGTTCGGTTCTAAAGCAACTTTTTGAATGTTATATTTAGGGGAGAAAAACACCTTAACTAGCCAGCAAAATTAAATTATAACTAGCCAATAAAATCAATCTTATGAATGCAACAACACTAGAAGTAAGGTTTGTCTATGGTCTGTCTAAGTTGAAGTAAGATTTGAAAATGGTGGATTCTAAACCTAAAACCAGAAGAGGGAAACAACTGGGTGTAAGCAGGAAATCAAAAAAAGGGTGGAAAGGTACGTATAGTGAAAATAAAAGGTGGGAGATATTTTAAAAAAAACTAAGAATAAAAGGAAGTAATAACTTTTAAATTTTTGATATATATAATATGTATATTATGTAATTTAGTATGTATTTCGGTACGACATTCGGTATTTCAGTATTTTATTTTCAAATACCAAATACCATACCTAATACCAAATATTTTTAAAATTTAAACCAAATACCATACCTAATACCAAAATACCAAATACCAAAAAACTCGGTTTCGGTATGGCAATTCGGTATTTACCGAATTATGCACAACCCTAACTCAGGGGCTTCAGACATCGGGGGCAGCTCCAGCCCAACCGGTTGCCCCAACCCAGGATTATGTGGTCCCAGCTTTGGCAGATGACGAGCAACGCATGTTGGAGAGGTTTAGTAGACTTCAACCTCCGATTTTCAGTGGTACTGAGGGCGAGGATGCCCAGGGCTTCTTGGACAAGTGTTAGAGGATTCTTCGCACAACAGGGATATTGGAGGCAGTATGGTCCCATTTACTACCTTCCAGTTCTCAGGAGCTGTACTTGCTTGGTGGGAGTCCTATGAGAGGCGTAGACCTGTTGATGCAACGCCCCTTACCTGGCATCAGTTCTCCATTCTCTTCTTGGAGAAGTATGTACCGCAGTCCTGCAGGGAGGAGCTGCGCAGGGAGTTCGAGCAGTTGCGTCAAGCGGACATGACCGTGATGCAGTATGAGATGAGGTTTTTCGAGCTAGCCCGTCATGCTATTTGTCTAGTTCCCACAGATAGGAAGAGGATCAAGAGGTTTGTTGATGTCCTCACTTATCAGCTTCGGATTTTTCTGACCAGGGAGAGGGTATTTGGTGCTTCTTTTGAGGAGGTAGTGGACCTAGCCAGAGAGATTGAGTCAGTTCGCTACCAGGAGCGAGTAGAGAGGGAGGCCAAGAGGCCTCGAGGATCTGGTAGTTATGGTGGTGTTCATTCAGGAGGTCAGTCTCAGCACAACAGAGGCAGTTCATTTATGCCTCCTCAGCCAGTCCGCCCAGCCTATAGTGGTGCTTCATCAGGGCATGGTCCCCGCAGCTCTCGTCCGGTCCGTTCATCATTTAGTGCTCTTCCAGCCCAGAGTTTATCTCGTCCACCATTAGTTCAGGGTTCCTCGACACATGGCTCTTTTAGTGGCTATTCTGGTTCTAGGGGTTCCTTTCAGTCCTCACCGTCATTTGCTGAGAGGGGTTGCTTTGAGTGTGGTGATCCAGGTCATATCAAGGAGTATTGTTTCCGTCTTTCGGGTGGTTCATTCCAGCAGAGGAGCCAACCTTCAGCTTTAGCACCAGTTACTACTCCACACGCCCAGGCAGCTAGGGGTAGGGGTCAGTTAGCTAGAGGCCGCCTTAGAGGGGGAGGTCGATCAGGTGGAGGCCAGGCTCGTTTCTATGCACTCCCAGCCAGACCAGATGCTATGGCCTCAGATGCAGTGATTACATGTATTGTCTTAGTTTGTCACCGAGATGCTTCGGTCTTATTTGATCATGGTTCCACGTATTCTTATGTTTCATCATACTATGCCCATTTTATGGATATGCCCCGTGAGTCCTTAGTTACACCCGTTCATGTGTCGACTTCGATGAGCGATACTATTATTGTGGACCGGGTGTAACGATCTTGTGTGATATCTATTAGGGGTCTGGAGACCCGAGTGTATATGTTATTACTTAGCATGGTTGACTTTGACGTGATATTGGGCATGGACTGGTTATCTCCGTGTCATGCAGTTCTTGATTGTCACGCTAAGACCGTGACCTTAGCGATGCCAGGATTTCCGAGAGTTGAGTGGAGAGGTTCTGTCGAGTATGTGCCTACTAGGGTGATTACTTACCTGATGGCCTAGTGTATGGTAGAAAAGGGGTGTTTATCGTATTTGGCCTTTGTGAGGGATTTCAGTGTTGAGACTCCCACTATAGATTCTGTTCCTGTGGTCCGTGATTTTTCGGACGTGTTTCTTGCTGACCTGTCAGGCATGCCACCTAACAGGGATATTGATTTTGGTATTGACTTGGTGCCGGGAACTCAACTTATTTCTATTCCTCCATATCGTATGGCACCGGTAGAGTTGAAGGAATTGAAAGAGCAGCTTCAGGAACTCCTAGATAAGGGGTTCATTCGGCCTAGTGTGTCACCTTGGGGTGCACCGATGTTGTTTGTAAAGAAGAAAGATGGTTCCATGAGAATGTGTATTGACTACAGGCAGTTGAACAAGGTTACAGTCAAGAATAAGTATCTTCTTCCTCGTATTGATGATTTTTTTGACCAGCTTCAGGGATCTAGGGTGTTCTCTAAGATTGATGTGAGATCTGGGTATCATCACCTAAAGATTCGGGATTCTGATATTCCCAAGACAGCTTTCAGGACTCGTTATGGTCATTATGAGTTTATGGTGATGTCTTTCGGGCTGACCAATGCCCCAACATCGTTCATGCATTTGATAAATAACGTGTTTCAGCCATACCTGGATTCTTTTGTTATTGTGTTCATTGATGACATCCTGGTATATTCTCGTAGCCAGGAGGAGCACGCTCAACATTTGAGAGTTGTTTTACAGAGATTGAGGGAGGAGAAACTTTATGCAAATTTCTCCAAGTGTGAGTTTTGGCTTGGCTCAATAGCTTTCTTGGGGAACATGGTGTCTAGTGAGGGTATTCAGGTTTATCCGAAGAAGATAGAGGCGGTACAGAGTTGGCGCAGACCGTCCTCAACTACAGAGATTAGGAGTTTCCTTGGTCGAGCGAGTGTGAGGAGAGATTTCAGAAGCTCAAGACTGCATTGACCTCAGCTCCAGTGTTAGTATTGACATCAACTTCAGGTTCTTATATAGTATATTGTGATGCATCGAAGATAGGTATTGGTTATGTTTTGATACAGGAGGGTGGTGATTTCCTACGCCTCATGCCAATTGAAGACTCACGGGAAGAATTATCCCGTACATGATCTCGAGCTAGCAGCCATTGTTCACGCCTTGAAGATTTGGCATCATTATTTGTATGGGGTACATTGTGAGGTTTTTACTAATCACCGTAGTCTGCAACATCTGTTTAAGCATAATGATCTGAATTTGCGTCATAGGAGATGGTTGGAGCTTCTCAAGGACTATGATATCACTATTTTGTACCATTCAGGGAAGGCCAATGTAGTGGCCGATGCCTTGAGTCACAGAGCAGAGAGTTTGGGGAGTCTAGCATATCTCCCAGCATCAGAGAGACCATTAGCCCTTGATGTTCAGGCCTTAGCAGGTCAGTTTGTGAGATTGGACTTATCAGAGCCTCACCGGGTGTTGTCTAGTGTAGCTTCCAGGTCTTCTCTTTATGACCAGATCAAAGAGCGCAAGTATGATGACCGCACTTGCTCGTTCTTCAGGACAGGGTCCGGCGAGGTGATTCCAGGGATGTAGTGATTGGTGATGATGGGGTTATGAGGATGCAGGGTCGGATTTGTGTGCCCAACGTGGATGGGCTTTGAGAGTTGATTCTAGCAGAGGCCCACAGCTCGTGGTATTCCATCCATCCGGGTGCCGCGAAGATGTATCAGGATCTGAGACAACATTATTGGTGGAGGTGGATGAAGAAGGATATTGTGGAGTTTGTAGCTCGGTGTCTCAACTGTCAGCAGGTCAAGTATGAGCACCAGAGACCAGGTGGATTGCATCAGAGGTTGGATATTCCGGAGTGGAAGTGGGAGCGGATCACCATGGACTTTGTAGTTGGACTCCCACGGACTTCGAAGAGGTTCGATGCTATATGGGTTATTGTAGGTCGGTTGACCAAGCCCGCGCACTTCATTCCTGTTAGTATTACATATTCTTCAGAGCGGTTAACTGAGATTTATATTCGGGAGATTGTCCGGTTGCATGGTGTCCCAGTTTCTATCATTTCTCACAGAGGTACTCAGTTCACATCTCAGTTTTGGAGGGCCGTGCAGAGAAAGTTGGGTATTCAGGTCGAGTTGAGCACAACATTTCATCCTCAGACTGACAGGCAGCCAGAGCGCACTATTCAGATTTTGGAGGACATGTTGCGTTCCTGTGCTATTGATTTTGGGGGTTCATGGGACCAGTTTCTGCCACTCGCGGAGTTCGCTTATAATAATAGTTATCAGCCAAGTATCCAGATGGCTCCGTATGAGGCTTTATATGGTAGGATGTGTAGATCTCCGGTTGGTTGGTTTGAGCCGGGTGAGGCCAGGCTATTAGGCACAAATTTGGTACAGGATGCGGTGGATAAGGTGAAGTTGATTCAGGAGCAACTTTGCACGGCGTAGTCTAGGAAGAAGAGCTATGCGGACCGGAAGGTCGGGGATGTGTCTTTCATGGTTGGGGAGAAGGTACTGCTGAAGGTGTCACCATGAAGGGTGTTATGCGGTTCGGGAAGAGGGGCAAGTTGAGTCCCCGGTTCATTGGGCCTTTTGAGGTGCTTCATAAGGTTGGGGAGGTGGCCTATAGACTTGCTTTACCACCCAGCTTATCGAGTGTTCATCCAATATTCCATGTTTTGATGCTCCGGAAGTATGTTGGTGACCCGTCTCATGTTTTGGACTTTAGCACGGTTCAGCTTGAGGATGATATGTCATATGAGGTAAAGCTAGTGGCTATTTTGGGTCGTCAGGTCAGAAGGTTGAGGTCTAAGGATATAACTTCAGTAAAGGTGCAGTGGAGAGGACAACCGCTGGAGGAGTCCACCTGGGAGACCAAGAGGGAGATGCGGAGCAAATATCCTCACTTATTTGAGGCTCCAGGTATGTTTCTAGGTCTGTTCGAGGACGAACGTTTGTTTAAAAGGGGGAGAATGTAACGACCCGGCCAGTCGTTTTGTGAGATTACCCCCGTTTCCTCTGTTTCAGCTTTATCATATGTTATTTAGATTATTCATGATGTGTCAGGTCGTTTGGTCCGGTTTCGGAGTGGTCGTGGTGAGAATTGAGACATTTAGTCTCTTAAAAGAGATTAATAGTTGGAAAAGTCAACCGGGAGTTGACTTATAGGTAAACAACCTCGGAATGTGGATTTTATAGATCGAAAGCTTCGTTTGGTGATTTGGGACTTAGGAGTGTGTTCGGAATGTGAATTTGAGGTCCGGAGTAGAATTAGGCTTGAATTGGAGAAATTTAGTTTTTGGCGATTTCTGGTCGGCAGTGGAAAATAAGCTATCGAGGTCGGTATGAAATTCCGGAAGTTGGAACAGGTTCGTATGTTCATTTTGGATGTGTGTGCAAAATTTCAGGTCAATTGGACGTGTTTTGGATGGATTCAACATCTTTGGCGAAATTTAGAAGTTTCAAAGTTCATAGGCTTCAATCCGAGGTGAATTTGGTGTTTTTGCGTTGTTTTGGGTGTTTCGAAGGCTCGACTAAGTTTGAATAAGGTTATGGGATGTGTTGGCATGTTTGGTTGAGGTCCCGAGGGCCTCGGGTGAGTTTCGGGTGGTTAATAGATCAATTTTTGGACTTTGAACTTGGCAGATTTTCTAGTGATGTTGCAAAGAATTTTTGTTCTTCGCGTTCACGGTGGGGTCCCGCATTCGCGAAGAGTAAATGGGGGAGCTGGGGATTTTGTTCTATGCGTTTGCGGAAGGGGGATGCGAACACGAAGAGGGGAGCAGGGCTAGCATCACGAACGCGTGTGGGTGGATGTGTTCGCGAAGGGTTGTGAGTCAACTGAGGACCCCAGGCCCATTGGCCTATGCGTTCGCGACTGTGTCCACGCGTGCGTGAAGGCCTGGGCTGGTTTTGCATCGTGTTCGCGGGCAGGCATCCGTGTTCGCGTGTAGTAAAAGAGAGGTGCATGTTGGTTGTTTTATGCGAACGCGTGCATAGGGCCGCGTTCGCGAAGGGTAAAAACTGGGCAGATTCTTTTTAAGTTAAAAAACGAGGGTTTAGTCTATATTTTCAAAAACCCATTAGAGAGCTCGGGAGAAGGTGGAATTTGAAGGTATGTTCAGTAAAGTTCTTGAGGTAAGTGTTCTTCAATCATATTTGGGTTAATTCCATGATTTAGTCTCAATTTTTATCATTTAATTTGAGGAATTAGAGTGGAAATTGGGGGGAAATAAGAGGAAAGTTTGAGAATTTCTTGTGATGATTTGAGTGGTCAATTGAGGGCGGATTTTGGTGAATTTTGGTATGGTTAGACTCGTGAGGGAATGAGGATTCTAGTTTTGTGTTTTTTCTCAAATTCCGGGACGTGGGCCCGGGAGGTCAGGTTTGGCCAATTTCAGGATTTTTGGATAATTTTGATAATTTTCGAATGGGCTTCATTCCTTGGCATATAATAATGATATGAATCTGATTTTTGGTAGATTTGGAGCACTCGGAGTCCGAGTCTAGAGGCAAAAGCATTGTGGGCTAGGATTTTAGCCGGTTTTGAGGTAAGTAACATTTCCAAACTTGGTTCTGAGGGTTCGAAACCCTGAACTACATGATATTTGACTATAATTAAGGTGACACACCTACCAAGTGATGGGCGTGCGGGCGTGCACCGAGAAACTTATGGCCTGTCTCATCCCATGGCACCGTCTAGTAGCTATTACGGATTGATATTCACATTTCTATTATGTGGTAAATGTGAACATGTTAGAAATCATGTTAAGTATAAATGCTAAGGCTTCACGCCAAAAATGCTGAGACCCGAGTGGTCGTATGTTAATGTATCATTTTATGATGATTTGATTTTATGTACTCAGTCCTATTATAGCATATCGCTTCATGCCTCAGTCTCAGTATTGGTTAATTATATGCATGTTTATCATTGTTTTGGGTTGATTTATACATCTGTGAGCCACATGAGTGAGACTGGAGAGTAATGACTGAGTGAGGCCGAGAGCCTGGTATTGAGACAATTATGAGATCGTACTGCACATCGCAGCGATACTTTAATCATGCCTTCGCTGGCTTGATATAGCGCTTGGGCCAATAGGGCCCCTCCGGAGTCTTTACACTCTCAGTGAGCGCATTGATATTGAGGGATGGATCTTCCCTGGACATGGACTTTGTCCGAAGTTGATGATATTTGAGGGATGGATCGTCCCAGGACATGGATCTTGTCCGAGTGTTGTATTTCGGAGATGGATATTCTTCGTGGGGCTGGATTGGCCTTTTCCTCAGTACCGAGTGACTATGGTCACCGATGATTAAGTACATTCCGGAATGGACCTTCCCTGGGCGTAAGAGTCATATACGGTACTGAGTGGACTGCTGAGTGAGGGTTGTGAGCACTATGTGCACTTCCACACTGGTTTCATATACTTATATGATGGCAAGTAGAGTATGCTGGTATACTTGGCATATTTTTTTCATTTTCTGATAAACTGTTAGCATGTATAATTTTTGTACGCTGTCTAGTGTAAATTCTGAGGTTTAGTCCATCACTACCTCTCAACCCATAGTTTGTGTTCGTTACTTCTGAGTTGGTGTACTCACGTTACCCCTGCACCTTGTGTGCAGAACCAGGTTCATCGAGGTCCGGTAGCAGCTGTTGATTGATCATCAGAGTTTCCAGGAGTCTTCGAGGTAGCAGCTGGCGATCACAACCTCGATTGCTCCTTCTTTATCTACCCGTTGCACTTTCATTTGACAGACTATGTTGTCTATTTCTGTATTTTGACATTATTATGTTATAGTAGCTCGTGACTGAGTGACACTAGATCCGGGGTTGGATTTTGATTTGTGCTTTAAATGTTGCTAAACTTTCAAATGGTTTATTATCAATATTCTACTTCTAAATTTATGAATTTTCTGAAAAATAAACTTGGATTCAATGAAATATGTGGCTTGCCTGATTCCATGACAGGCGCCATCACGACTAAGGATTTGGGGTCATGACAGGAACATTTGCATTCTCACGGATGCCGTTTGGTTTGTGTAATGCACCAGCTACCTTTCAGCGGTGTATGATGGCAATATTTACGGATATGATGGAGGACTTCCTCGAAGTGTTCATGGATGATTTTAGTGTTGTTGGGGACTCATTTGAATAATGCTTGGAAAATCTTGACAAAGTGTTAGCCCGATGTGAAGAGACCAATCTAGTGCTCAATTGGGGAAAATGCCACTTTATGGTCGAGGAGGGCATTGTCCTCGGCCATATGATCTCAAAAAACGGTATTGAAGTGGACAAGGCGAAGGTTGAAGTGATTTCAAAGATACCTCCTCCTACTTCCGTCAAGGGAGTTAGGAGCTTTCTTGGGCACACGGGGTTCTACCAGAGGTTCATCAAGGATTTCTCAAAGGTGGTGAACCCCTTGTGCAAGCTGCTAGAAAAGGATGCAAAGTTTGTGTTCAATGAAGATTGTATGAAAGCTTTTGACCTTCTCAAGTATAAATTGACAACCACTCCCATCATTACCGCACCCAATTGGAGCTTACCATTTGAGCTCATGTGCGATGATGTTTACGTTGCGGTAAGAGTGGTTTTGGGGCAAAGGATAAACAAGATATTTCATCCGGTTTATTATGCAAGAAAAATGATGAATGACGTCCAAGTCAATTATACGGTGACGTAGAAAGATTTGCTAGCCATTGTGTTCGCTATGGAAAAGTTCAGGCCATATCTCATGGGTGCCAAAGTGATTGTGCGCACCGATCACGCAGCACTTCGTTACTTGATGACCAAAAAGGACTCCAAGGCTAGGTTGATGAGATGGGTTCTTTTGCTTCAAGAGTTTGACCTCGAAATCATTGATCGAAAAGGAAGTGAGAATCAGGTAGCGGACCATTTGTCCCGCTTAGAAGAGGAGGGGAGGCCCCAAGATGGTCTCGAAATTAATGATGCATTCCTGGATGAGCAGCTCCTCTCCGTTTCTTTGAATGGTACGCCTTGGTTCGCGGATGTTGCTAATTTTCTTATGACCGGCATTGTCCCGAGTGAGCTCTCTTCTGACCAAATAAAGAAACTCAAACGGGACAACTTGGATTATTATTGGGACGAGCCCTATTTGTTTAAGATTTGCAATGACAATGTGATCCGTAGATGTGTCCCAGAAGAGGAGCAAATGAGTATTCTTGATGCTTTCCATTCCTCGCTCTACGGTGGTCATCATGGTGGGGTGAGAACTGCTTCAAAAGTTCTTAGCTGTGGATTTTATTGGACGATCCTGTATAAAGATGCAAGTGAGCTTGTCAAAATGTGTGATGAATGCCAAAGAGCTGGGGGAATTTCCAAGAAGGATGAAATGCCTCTCACCAATATTCTTGAAATTGACATTTTTGTCGTGTGGGGCATTGACTTCATGCGACCTTTTGTGAGTTCGTGTGGTAACACTTACATTCTGGTTACTTTTGATCATGTTTCCAAGTGGGTTGAAGCCGTGGATTTGCCCAATAACGAGGCACAGAGTGTGGTGGCGTTCTTAAAGAAAAATATCTTCACAAGGTTTGGCACTCCTAGGGCGATCATCAGTGATGAGGGTTCTCATTTCTGCAACAAAGCCTTCGACACTTTACTTTCCAAGCATGGTGTCAATCATAAGGTGTCAACCCCTTATCATCCCCAGGCTAGTGGACAAGTTGAGGTCTCCAACAGGGAGATAAAGAGCATATTGTAAAAAAATGTCAATGCAAATCAGATGGATTGGTCAATGAAATTTGATGATGCTTTGTGGGCTTATAAAACTGAGTACAAGACTCCAATTGGTATGTCTCCGTACTGGTTGGTATTTGGGAAATCATGCCATCTGCCGGTTGAATTAGAGCATAAATCCATGTGGGAGCTGAAGAGGCTAAATCTTGAATGGGATGTAGCAGCCAATCTCCGGGTGGAGCAACTCAATGAACTAGATGAGTTCCGGTTTCATGCATATTCCAGCTCGTCCTTGTATAAGGACAAGATAAAGTACTTACATGAAAAATATGCCCGGAACAAAGAGTTCAAGGAGGGTTATTTGGTTTTCTTATTCAACTCCCGATTACGACTGTTTCCGGGAAAGCTCAAGTCAAAATGGAGTGGCCCTTTTAAGGTGGTGCACATGACTCCGTTTGGTGATCTTGATTTGAAAAACAAAAATGGTGAAATCTTCAGAGTTAATGGGCACCGAGTGAAGCATTATATGGGAAAGTTTGATGACATCCATGTGGTGGCCTTCATCAATCTCAAATGATGATGGTAACATGTGTCGTGCCGCGACGTTAAATCAGACGCTTCTTGGGAGGCAACTCATGTGTTTTTCTTTATTTTTTGATTTTCTTCTTAGTTTAGGCTTTGTTTTGGACTAACTAGTTGTGAAGTTTGTGTAGGAATTGTTTGTGCAGTACTGGACTTTGGCTGGAAAAATTTGCCTAAGTGTGGGGAACTCAAAATTCCGCGGTCCGCGATAACATTTCGAGGGGGCACAAATTGTTAGCGGACTCGGACTTGAAAAGCCCAGAATATCAACTCTCTAAAGTTGTATTCACGTCTGTATTCGTAATTTCGCGGTTCACATTGATCTTTTGCGGCTGTGCCCATTTTTTCGCTGCCAGCGGACCAGTTTCTGTAAAGGCTCTTCGAAAGGTAAAAAGCGCGGACCGCAGTGGAATTTCGCGGACCGCGCTCAGTTAAGTCGGTGGGACCCTATCGATTTGGTATAAATAGAAAGTCCTTAGGACTTTTACACTTTTCGAACCCCACACTTTCACCCCATTCGAGCATTGTTCACCTTCCTCTTCTGTGTCTTCCAATCTCATTTCATATCATTCAAGAGTCAATTTTCTACTACAAATCCACATCTGGTATGCTCAAAGCTTTGCATTAATCATATCTCTTTCTTTTCTTTTCTTCTAGTTTTAATTTTTCTTTTTTTGTTAGGGTTTAATTCATGCCAAAATCTCAAAATCATGCTTAATTGAGGCTTAATTTAATGTGGGTGATATTTACATGCCTAATGGGGGATAGGGTTATTAACTATGAATGCTAATTGAACCAATTTTTGTACTTAGTGAAAATCCCAGGTTTAAAGTCCTCATCAATGCCCGTTGTGGTTGAACTCCACGGTCCGCGGTCCGCGTATGTTCTTTCGCCGCCGCGCCCATTATTTCGTGGTCCATAGAAGATCATATTCAGAGAGTTGGTAGTATGATCCCAACCTCTTCGCGACCGCGTTCATTTTTACGCGGTCCTTGATGGCCCTTCCGCAGCCGCGCCCATTTTTAAGCTGTCCGCGGACCCTTGCTGTGAGAAGTGCTATTTCATCTGCTTTCCTTTGATGATTCATTGAACCACAATACTAATGATCTTTCACTGATTGTTTATGCATATAGTTGCGCGATCTCGTGGTGGTCCAGAAAAACCAGAAGGGAGAGGAGAATCCTCCCGAGGTCGGGGCAGTGGGAAACAAACTGCACCTTTAGCAGCTCAAAGGGTCATTGGCAAGAAGCAAACCCTCATAAGTCCCACTCCTGACTCATCTAAGACTAGTGAATATATCCCATCCCGGGAGATTTCTGAAGGGGGAGCTGCACAACCTCAACAAGAGGCCCAATCACAACCCTACCTCCTCGTCAATGAATTTACCTCCTTGTCTGAGTCGTCTGATAGCTCAGAAGGAGGTAGTGAGACTTCAACACCATCTTCTACGCCTGCTGCAACTCTGGCCTCAACAACAACTGCTCCTATCAATCTAGATGAAGAAGATTGATGTGCCGGAAAATTTTGGCACATTTAATACCAAATTGCTTAGATTGTAGCTTATTTTTAAGAGCAATTACCTTTTATACTTATGGAATTTTGATGTTTTGCAGTGCATGAGGCCTAAACGCTCAAGAACATGAAAAGAGATCAAAAAGCTAAAAAAAGTGAGGAAAAGAGCTAAATGCGATCGCATAATGAGCAAGAGGGTACCACATATCCACTATGCGGATCGCAGAATGCACAACTAGACCGCACAATTCAACAGAAAGTTTGGCAAAATTGAAGAGCAAAAATGCGGTCCATTATGCGATCGCATAACGCGTTTGCGAGCCGCATAATGGACCGCAGACCTCCAACCCCAGAAGCCAAGCTCAGAAATGCGATGCAACTCTGCGGTCGCATATCAACAATACGGACCGCATATCAATAAATGCGGCGAAGCATCTGAAACCTAAGGTTTGCATCTGCGATGGTGCTGTGAAGAATGCGACTGCGACAAGAATGTGGTCGCATAGCTGACCTGAAAGGGAAATTTTGTCCGTTTTTGATCCCGATTTTTAGCCCACTATAAATAGATTTATTTGGGTTTTATGGGTCATTCTTGTCTGGTTTTAGAGCTACAACACACACTTTGAATATTCCTCTCTTTTGGAATATTTAGAAGTGAAGATTCTTGTTTTTTGTAAGCATTCATGGCATTAAATACTCTCATCATTTTGTCTTTAAGCATGAGTGTCTAGTTTTAAATACTAAGGTTGTGGACCCTAAATGGGTGTTATGTTATTGGGTATTTTACATTGAATATATATATAATGGTTGGTTGATATATATTTACTTCTCATTCTTCATTTATTGTTGGTGGTTGCAAACATTAACAAATGCCATTAATTCTTTCTTAGCTTGGAAAAGTGAGTTAGAATTGGTATGAGTAAATATCAAAGACTCAAGGATTTAAACCTTGTTTAATAGAATCGCTTAGGAATAAGTGGGTTTTATTTGGAATTAACTGATTACTCTTCATTGAAACTCTTTTATATTTGGGAAAATCATAAAAAGGGAAATACTACCCAATTATTGGAAAATATTGGGTAGTCATTTAGAAATCATTTGCATATCTAAAGGAGCTTCCATTAGAAATATATCATATTAATACCCATTAGCATTACACCTCATTGAAGGGGACATAACCTTGGTTTAGTTAATCATATTAATTACAACTCTAATTAATCATACTTGTCATTATTGCAATTAAATCATTACACAATCAATTCCCATATTTTCGTTACCTTAACGGAATAGAGATACGATTTAAGTTGAGATTCACACTACCAAAGTAATATTTTCATGCTTATTCCCTGTGGGATTCGACCCCAACCTTGTTGGGTTTATTATATTTGACTTCGACCGCTTTACACTATTTTTAAGGTGTAATTTGAGTGTATCAAATTTTGGCGCCGTTGCCGAGGAATACGGTTTTGAAATTACTAGATAGCGTGTAGTTTACTTTATATCTTTTTCTATTCCATCATAGTTGCTCGTTTTGTTTGGTGAACTAGGTGACAATGGCCAACGTTGAGTATGATGAAGAGGAGAACCTTTTCGCCGACATCGAGGAATATATTGACGACTATCCTCCCTCCGATAGTTGGTGCATCTACTTTAAAAGTGGATCATGGCATGATTCTATTGCTCAAGGCGAAATGATTGTTCCATAATTCAACGGATGATGACCCGACGCAACACCTAAGGAACTTCTTGGGTGTATGTGCCATGCACAAACAAACCAATGTGACGGATGCTGCTTTGAGGTTGCGTGTGTTCAAGTACTCGTTGGCGGGAGAAGCAAAAAAATGGCTCCAAAACTTACCTCCTCAAACTATCACAACATGGCCTGAGCTTGTCCGATCCTTCTTAGCAAAGTGGTTCCCAGATAGCAAAAAGTCAGAGCTCAGAGACAACATATTTTTTTAAGCAACTGCCAGGGGAGCATTTACACGAGGCATGGGATCGGTTCAAGCTATACCTAGTGAGATCACCAAACCATGGGTTCCCAGACCATATTCTGATGGAAAAGTTATATATGGGTTTGGACCCACTATCCCAGTCCATTGCTAAAAATGCCGCAGATGGATCCTTCATGGACAAGTCATTCGCTAGGATCACTCAAATTCTAGACAAAATGGCTAAGCATAATCAAGCATGGCATTTGGAGGATACTAGTGGTGGAATTTCTTACGGTACTCCCTCTCTTACCAACATGATTAAAGAAAATCAAGAGAGAGACCAAGTGATTGTCGGTCTTGCTACTAACATCAATGTGTTGACAAAGATGTTCACTGGGAGTCAACCAAAAAAGGTAAATATGGTGGAAGACATGCAATCAATGGGAAATCAAGATTTTGAAGAAGCAAATTATGTCCAAAACTCTCAAGGTGGTTACCGCCAACAAAATAATTGGAGACAAAACCCGCAAGGCCAAGGCCAACAAAATTGGCGATATGATCAAAGTGGTCAAGGATCTTGGAACAACAACAACAACAATTATGCCAATAGAAGTTCCAACCCTTATGTTCCACCAAGAGGGTAATATTCCAACTCTTCACAATACAAGAAGGGGCCATCAAATGAGACCAAAATGGAAGGGATGCTTGAGAGAATTTTGCAAAATCAAGAGGAAAGTGATGCAACAATGAAAAACATGTCCGAGGTAGTGGGATCACACACTGCCTCCATTCAAAAGATTGAGATGAAAATGAGGGATTTGTCACGAGAACAAAATCCCAAGCTAAAAGGTACTCTTCCTAGTGACACGGTGGTCAACCCAAAAGGTGGTCCAAGCGGACCATCTTCTCATTGCATGGCCATCACAACTAGAAGCGGTAAGGTGATCCAGGATGAAAGTGAGCAAGTGGTTGATGTAGAAAGTCTTGATCAAGGAGTGGAACCACAAGTTGAGTTGCCGAGGGTGGTTGAAATTGAGAAGCCCTCTCATGAGGTAAAGATCCAAGAGGAAAAATAAGGAGAGGGTAAGGAAAAAGTGAAGGACACTCCAAAAGCTCCGCCACCAATTCCTCGACCTAATCCCCCATTCCCTCAAAGGCTTGCACGAAGGGTGGATGATGGAAAGTTTGAAAAATTCTATGACATCTTGAAACAATTGTCGGTAAACATCCCATTCTTGGAGGCTTTCCAAGAAATGCCGGGGTTTGCCAAATATTTGAAAGATTTGATGACGAATAAGAGAACTACAAAGAATGAAGTGGTAAACTTGACTCATCGGGTAAGTTTGATAATTGCTACAACCACCGTGGAGAAAAAGGGAGACCCGGGAGCATTCACTATTCCATGTACCATCGGGTTGAGAGACTTTGCTAGGGCACTTTGTGACAACGGAGCTAGTATAAATTTGATGCCTCTTGCTATCTACAAGCAAGCAGGACTGGGGTTTGCCAAGACCTACTAGCATGAGGTTGCAAATGGTCGATCGATCAATTAAGAAACCCGTAGGCATTGCTGATGATGTATTGGTAAAGGTGGGGAAGTTCCTCCTCCCGGCCGATTTTGTCATCTTGGATGTGCGGTAGACAAGGAGATTCCTATCATTTTAGGAAGACCATTCCTTGTGACGGGAAGAGATTTAATGGATTCGGAACGACATGAAATCAAGTTCCGAGTGAATGATGAGGAAGTTACCTTCCAAGCTAGCAAGGGTTTGAAATTGCCAAGTGCATACGAGGGAATCTCGGTCATTGATGTGGTTGATGAGGTTGAAGATGCCATTGAGATGAAGATGGAAGAAGAATGCCTCGGTGAGGCTTTGGCGGCAATCTTGGTGAACTTTGATGGTGAAGACATTGAGGGGTATGTTGAACTAGTGAACGCATTGGAAGGAGTGGGTCCTACACATACGCACCAAAGAAGTTTTCTCTTGACTTAGAGAATCGAGCTACTCCCCCTGCAAAACCCTCAATCATTGAGCCACCACAACTTGAGCTCAAACCACTCCCATCACACTTGAGGTACAAATTTCTCGGCTCTAATAACACTTTACCGGTAATCATTTCTTCGTTGTTGAATGATGTGCAGGTTGATGAGTTGTTGAATATCTTGCGGGAGCACCGACAAGCACTTGGATGGACAATTGCCGACATCTGAGGAATCCCTGCCGGGATATGTGAGCACAAAATTCAATTGGAAGAAGGGAGCAAGCCAAGTGTGGAACATCAAAGAAGATTAAATCCTTCAATGCAAGAAGTGGTCAAGAAGGAAAGAATCAAATGGTTGGATGTCGGGGTTGTCTACCCCATTACGGATAGTCCATGGGTGAGTTCGGTACAATGTGTGTCAAAGAAGGGAGGCATGATGATGATTCACAACGAAAAGAATGAGCTTATCCCCACTCAGACGGTCACCGGATGGAGAGTATGCATGGACTACCAGAAGCTTAACAATGCCATTTGCAAGGATCATTTTCCTATGCCTTTTATTGATCAAATGCTTGATCGGCTAGCAGGAAGATCCTTCTATTGCTTCCTCGATGGGTATTCCGGCTACAATCAAATCAATATAGCCTTGGAAGACCAAGAGAAGACCACATTCACTTGCACGTATGGAACCTTTGCCTTTAGTCGGATGCCCTTTGGGTTGTGCAACGCTCCGGCTACCTTTCAACGATGCATGATGTCCATTTTCTCCGACATGGTGGAAGACTTCCTATAAGTTTTCATGGATGATTTTCCGTAGTCGGTGACTCCTTCGAGCATTGTCTTGACAACCTTAGACAAGTGATTAAAAGATGTGAGGAGACCAACCTCGTGCTTAATTGGGAAAAATGCCACTTCATGGTGGACGAGGGCATTGTCTTGGGGCATAAAATTTCAAAAAGTGGCATTAAAGTCGATTGGGCAAAGATTGAGATCATTTCCAAACTCCCTCCACCAACATCGGCAAAGGGTATTCGAAGCTTTCTTGGGCATGCCGGATTCTATCGGCGATTTATCAAGGACTTTTAAAAAATTGCAAATCCTATGTGCAAGCTCCTTGAGAAAGATGCCAAGTTTGTGTTTGATGAGAAGTGTCTCAAGGCATTCGAGGAGCTCAAGGAGAAGCTCACCATGACACCCATTATTGTCACACTGGATTGGTCTCTTCCATTCGAACTCATGTGTGATGCCAGTGGTGTAGCAATTGGAGCGGTTTTGGGTCAACGACACAACAAAGTTCTTCATCTGGTTTATTATGCAAGCAAGACACTCAATGGTGCACAAATGAACTATACGGTGACGGAGCAAGAGCTTCTTGCTATTGTGTATGCTTTCGAAAAATTTCGAGCTTACTTGTTGGGATCCAAGGTGGTGGTCTACACCGACCATGCCGCTCTTAGATACCTCATGGAAAAGAAGGATGACAAGCCAAGACTAATCCGGTGGGTCCTCTTGTTACAAGAATTTGATTTTGAAGTCAAGGACCGAAAAGACACCGAAAACCAAGTGGCGGACCATCTCTCTAGACTTGAAGAAGACGAGCAACAAAAGGATGAACTTTACATCAATGATGCCTTCCCCGATGAGCATATCTTGGAATTATCTTCTTCAACCACTCCTTGGTACGCCGACATTGCCAATTACTTGGTTAGTGACCTAATCCCGGATGATCTAGAAGCATATCAAAAGAAGAAATTCTTAAGGGAGTGTCGGCAATATTATTGGGAGGATCCATTCTTGTTCCGTATCTGTGCGGACAAAATTATTAGAAGGTGTGTCCCAGAAGAAGAAATGATGCAAATACTAAAGGCTTGCCATGACTCACCGGTTGGTGGTCATGACGGAGGTAATCGGACGGCGGCAAAAGTGCTTGAATGTGGTTATTATTGGCCGTCCCTCTATCATGATGCCAACCAAATGGTCAAATCTTGTGACCAATGCCAGAGACAGGGATCAATCTCCAAGCGACATGAAATGCCTATGAACTTTGTGATGGAGGTTGAAATTTTTGATGTGTGGGGCATCGACTTTATGGGGCCCTTTGTGAGTTCTTGTGGTATGAAGTACATTCTGGTAGCTATGGACTACATGTCCAAATGGGTTGAATCTATTGACTTTCCAAACAATGAGGCAAGGAGTGTGACCGCATTCTTAAAGAAAAATATATTCACGCAGATTGGCACTCCCAGGGCCATTCTCAGCGATGGTGGTTCTCATTTTTGCAACAAGGCTTTCACTGGGCTGTTAGAGAAATATGGTGTCAAGCATAAGGTGTCAACGCCTTATCATCCCCAATCAAGTGGCCAGGTAGAAGTCTCCAACCGGGAGATCAAGAATATCCTATCAAAGACGGTTAATGCAAACAGGACCGACTGGTCAAGGAAGCTAGATGATACATTGTGGGCATACCGTACGGCCTACAAAACTCCTATTGGTGCTTCTCCCTACCGGTTAGTGTTCGGAAAAGCCTGTCATCTACCTGTGGAACTGGAGCATAAAGCCATGTGGGCTTTGAAGAAGTTGAACTTGGACTGGACTGAAGCTGCAAATTTGAGGCTAACTCAACTCAACGAAATGGAGGAATTCTATTTCCATGCTTATGAAAGTGCAGCTGTGTATAAGGAAAGAATGAAATTTGTCCATGACAAGAAGATTTTGAAACGGGAGTTCAAGTCCGGTGACTTGGTGTTGCTTTTCAACTCAAGTCTCAAATTGTTTCCGGGCAAGCTCAAATCCAAATGGTCCGGTCCTTTCAAAGTGGTAGATGTATCCCCATTTGGCGTTGAGGAAGTAGCAACTGAGGACGGGCTCCGCACGTTCAAAGTGAATGGCCAACGCATCAAACACTACTTGGGCACAGATGGAGAGAGGCACGTGATAGAGCAATTGGCTCTTAAGGATGGTCCTTGTCCTATTGATGAATGACTTCGCACGAATGCCAACTTTCTCGTGCCGCGACGTTAAATCAAGCGCTTCATGGGAGGCAATCCATGTGTGGTAACACTCTTTTGTCTTTTAAATTTTGGTTTTTGAGTAAATAGGGTTCTTTGAGAAATTTAAAGTGTGTGTTATAGTGCAGGTGGTTCAAAAGATCACACAAACAGGGTAAAATTACAAGTGAAAGGGAAGTTGGGAAAAACTGCACAGTCTGCGACACAAATGCGATTGCATTGTAACTATGCGGACCGCATTCTCACCGTAGACCTGGGCAGTTAGTTGGGCATTTTCGGAGGGCTGAAATGCGATTCCACTGTGCACTATGCGAACCTCATTTCAGTTATGCTATCGCATAGTGCATCGCATAGTGTACATTGGCAAGCTCATGAAATATATCACCGCATAACCAGTATGCGGTTGCATACTAAGCAATGCGGTACCTCATCCATCGCATATCGTCCAGGTAAGTTCCCTACCCCTTTTCGCATTTCTAACCCCCCACGTCTCACTTACCGTTCATCTTCACTAACACACAACCAACAAATACAAAAAAAGTTTTTTTTTAAAAAAAAACGAGAAAGAGAAGAGGGAAAGCAAAACAACTGTGAAACGATCAATTGGATTCGCAAGCCCTTGGTTAAAAACGTCTTTGAGGATCACGTACAGTGTTATTGTTCAATCCTACTTCTTCCTCTCCTGGTAAGTTTACCCTTTCTACTCTCCATTTCGTGTAATTTCTTGTAGGATAAGTGTAGATGTCTGTGTTTTTGTTTTTCTTGTTTGTAGAGGATCACGTACAGTGTTGCTTTCAAATATTATGGTTCGATCCTGCTCTTTCTAGAGTGTATAAGATATTGTGTGTGGGGGGGGGGGGGGGGGGGGGTATATCTTGAAAAATTTGTAAATAGGTTGGTAAGGAATCATGACTTTAAGATCACCATTGTTAGGGTTAAGATTAACTGTGAAAACAACGAGTTCTGCGATCTGCATACTGGTTATGCGGCCCGTATCTTTGTCGCATTGGAAACCCTATGTGAGGTGAGGAAGACAATGTAATGCGACACGTCTGCGATCGCATAGTTGATATGCGAACCGCAGATGCGTCGCATACCTCCACAGTACACATTTGTTCTAGTGTGATGTTTGCGGCATGTCTGCGATCGCAGAGTCACCTTTGCGGTCGACTATGCGATCGCATAATGTGGTAAGTTTTTTTGACAGTTGATTCTGCGATGCCTTTTCGAACCGCATAATGGATATGCTATTGCAGAAGTCACCGCATAATCACTCATTCACAACACATTGTTATTCTGCGACAGGTTTGCAGTCCGCATAGTGGTTATGCGATCGCATAACCTGTCACATAGTGAATTTTTCCAGTTAAATTTTTCTTCTTTCTTCTTTTTTTTTCTTTTTTTTTCTTTCTTTTGTTGGCTACACCACTCACACATCTTGTCTTTGCAGATATGCCTCGCAAATATATACCTTCCGCCAGTAAAAGGACATCCTCAAGCCGGCAAGCACCTCCGGCGAAACGTGCACGTCAAGCACCTCCACAATCTGTTGATGAAAGTTCCTCTCAGTCTGATGAGGAGGAAACTTTGCCGAAGGTTAATCTAATGGCCAAGGAATGGAGGAAACAAGGTGATGATTATCATCTTCCGTTCCCGCTCCCTAAATACAGATCTCTGTATAAAGTGGGGCTTGAAAAGCGAAAGATACTGGCAGAGAAGCAGTTGAGTCTTAGCGGCCTCCAAGAGCAATATCCCCACATTCTAGCAAACATCAAGGCTAGAAAGTGGGAGTGCTTCACAGAGCTGCCCGGGAAGTATAATGAAACAATCATGAGGGAATTCTATGCCTCCTACGGTGCCTCCAGGACTCCTCACCACAAACGCAACAAGATATTCAATGAGCAGGTTTTGATTCGGGGGAAGGAAGTATCATGTCACAAGGCCACCATCCAGGATCATTACTTTTCAGCAGAGAGCCCGAGCATGGCTGAGTATGATGCCAAACTAGCCAACAAAGACGGCGAACGTGCTTGGGTTGCGTCTGTGATTGCCAGAGGGACCCCAGCCTGGATAGACCCGAAGTACAAAATCTACAAGGAGGATCTTACGAGAGAAGGGAGATTCTGGCTCAGCTTCATCACTTCACGCTTGGTCCCAACCAGAAATGAGACAGATAAGCATTGAGAAAGCCATTCTCATTGCTTGCATTATGACCAGGATCACCATTGATGTGAGTGATATCATCTTCAGGGAGATATGTGTCCGGGCATGGAAGAAACAGACATCATTCCCCTTCCCATGATTGATCACTGCCCTATATGAGGCTGCCCATGTTCCTCTAGTGCCGCGAGTTGACAAGAAAGGCCAAACGGAGAAGGACATCGCCATCACACGCATTAGTGATGCGGCACCAAAGGTAGTTGCTACTCCTCCAGATATTCAGATTCAGATTCCCACCGAGGAAGACCTCTACGACTCTTAGACTCCCATATCACCTCAGACGGCAGAGACATCCACTGCTGCTCCATAGCCTACCCCTCGGGCCAGTGCTCCGTCAGCTGTTCCACTGCCAGTTCTATCGCAGCTTGATCTCCTAGCTCAGCATACCAATGCTAAGGTAGACAAGCTCCTGAAGGACCTTCACATACTTATCAGGCAGGCCCTGACCCCTATTCAGTCATCCGTGATGGCCTTACAACAGCAGCATACATCTTATGAGGTTCGTCTGAAGAAGCTTGAGGCCAGGATTGTGAAGATAGAGCGTGGTGAGGTTGGGGACCTACCAACGCTCCGTACTGATGTGTCCACTCTGAAGACTGAGCTCCACAAGCTGCAGAATTTGGAGTTCGATTTCTCTTCCTTCCTGCCCAAGGAAGGTGAGAAGGGAGCAGGCACTACTGAGACTGGGCTGGGCCTTGACTTCTATACACTGATGACAGCCCAGGCAACCCCGACTGTGGGAGTCTCCCAGCCTCCACCTCCCTCTGCACCAGCTGGTATACCTACTGGGGAGTATTCCGGACATTCTACAGCGTCCGAGGATGAGGAGACTGACGATGAGGGTATTGACTCAGGGTCGGATGATGATGAGGGCCCGCAGGAGAAGGGAAAGGGGGTTGCCGTCATCACAGATACATAGGAGGATGAGGATGCTCAGGTGCAGATTGCGATACAGAGATCCTTAGTTGACAGTGCTGCTGTAGTCACATCATCCGACATTTCACCGCCCGTCGCGAGGCCAGCAGCTCTCAGACCCCTCTAGCCGAGTCTTCAGCAGCTCCTCCACCACCAGTGGCGTTCACACCTCCAGTTGGGCCTTTGGCATACCCAGTTCCACTGGCCATCATTAACTCATCTGATACCCCGCAGGCTACTGACTCCCATAGTGCTTAGTGCGCCCCAGGGAGCCCCTGACTCTGTTTTTACATATTTTTCTATGCATTGGGGACAATGCATGTACTTCAGTTGGGGGTGGTGGCAGGGTAGCCTTGTATGTGTATATCTTTTGTGAAAACTTATGCATCAAACTCTTGTACTTGTTTTCCCTTTATGTTATATGTGATTTTCTTTTTTAAGTTTATCGGTAAACTCTTGTACATACTTATGTTGTTGACCGTTAACTTGTGTTATGTTCGTACATATGATATCTATGTGTATATAAAAAAACAAAAAAAATAACAAAAACAAGTAGATAGTCCTCAGTAGTAATTAGCAATGAATCCCCCTTGGTGTTTCTTCGCCAGGTTCTTTTCCAAGGGTGTAATAGTAGAACCATGGCACTAGGATGAAACGTATTGACCGGTTTGGTGTAATTGTCTAGTCTCAAGCATGTGTGTTTGTAAATAATCAATACCCGTCCTGTATAAAAAAAAGAAGAAGAGTATTTTGTGTCGAAAAGGCAATCAACTATGTGAACTTGAGGCTCGCTTTTTGACTCTATGTGTACTTAGAATTATACATGTAAATATGATGAAAGCTTCGAGTTGTCAAGCCTTGACTCATGAGCTACAACGATGTTGAGCCAAACAGTCATGTGCCGTGTGTGTTAGATTTTGCACGTCAATAATTCTTGTGTTTACTTCTGTCATCTAGAACTTGCCCGGTTGGTTTTTCGATGCTAATAATAAGTACATTTAGTTAGAGAAATGACCTTAGACATTCTTTGTGATATTGGAAAGCCCAGTAAGCCTTTCAAGCTACCCAATGTTCTCATGATTATCACTAGTCACCCATTTGAGCCTTTAGCCTTTTTGTTGGACACCTCATTACAAACCTTTTCCGTGTTGCAAAATAATTCCCTTTTTTGAACCCGCCCCTCCTTGAATATTGAGAATGAGGAAAAAAGCCTAAGTTGGGGGTTTGGTGTCAAAGTGGAGATTGGTAAGGTTGTGCATTGAGTGTAGAACATATACCTCAAAAGATTCATTTGAAAACTATTCAAGCTCCAAAAGAAAAATAATAATAAATAAAAAAAAAAAAGAAGAAGAAGAAAGATATGTATGTAAATAAACATGGGAGCTTTGAAGTGATTTAGTGAGGTATTTCAAGTAGTTATACGTTGGTAACTAAATGCCAATAAGGCTATGGGGGTTGAAAGGAAGCAAAGGGCACTGAAAGAGAATTATGTGAGTAGTGTTCAAGGAGGGTGTAGTCACTTGTACCCAAATGATTATCCAACCCTTCCCTAAGCCTACATTACAAGCTAAAAAGTCCTTGTGGGATCTCCAACAGAATGTTCTTAAATAGGCAACGAATTAAAATAAGGGCAAGCCTATGGTATGATGAGTCGTGACACTTGAAACTCTTTGTGAGTGTGAGTGTCTTTGTAAATATGTCCCTTGTTGTTGTCATCATAAATATTGTGAGTTGGGACTCTCTTTCTTTCTGGTAAGGGCACTTGTACTGTGAAGTTTGACAGTAGTTGAGTTGTTGAAGTCAGATGCGAATCACTCAGCTGAGAGTAACATCTTGTCAAATTAGCCGAGGCTCAAGTTCACGAGTTGATTAGTTTCCTTGTAAATAGCAATGACTGTTCATGAAGGGTGAATAAATGAAAATGCATGCTTGTGGTACTAGCAATTAACACTGTCCTTGGTCATTACTGGTTCCAGTCTTGTAGTTGGAGTCTAGGTTAGGATAGAGTCATTTTAGTTTCTTGAGGACAAGCAAGAGTTTAAGTTGGGGGTGTTGATGTGCCGAAAAATTTCGGCACATTTAATACCAAATTGCTTAGATTGTAGCTTGTTTTTAAGAGCAATTACCTTTTATACTTATGGAATTTTGATGTTTTGCAGTGCATGATGCCTAAACGCTCAAGAACATGAAAAGAGATCAAAAAGCTAAAAAAAGTTAGGAAAAGAGCTAAATGCGATCGCATAATGAGCAGGAGGGTACCACATATCCACTATGCGACCGCATAATGCACAACTAGACCGCACAATTCAACAGAAAGTTTGGCAATATTCAAGAGCAAAAATGCGGTCCATTATGCGATCGCATAACGTGTTTGCGAGCCGCATAATGGACCGCAGACCTCCAACCCCAGAAGCCAAGCTCAGAAATGCGATGCAACTCTGCGGTCGCATATCAACAATGCGGACCGCAGATCAACAAATGTGGCGAAGCACCTGAAACCTAGGGTTTGCATATGCGATGGTGTTGTGAAGAATGCGAACCGCATTCTTGTTTTGCGACAAGAATGCGGTCGCATAGCTAACCTGAAAGGGAAATTTTGTCCGTTTTTTATCCCGATTTTTAGCCCACTATAAATAGATTTATTTGAGTTTTGTGGGTCATTCTTGTCTGGTTTTAGAGCTACAACACACCCTTTGAATATTACTCTCTTTTGAAAGCTTTAGAAGTGAAGATTCATGTGTTTTGTAAGCATTCATGGCATTAAATACTCTCATCTTTTTTTCTTTAAGCATGAGTGGCTAGTTTTCAATACTAAGGTTGTGGACCCTAAATGGGTGTTATGTTATTGGGTATTTAACATTGAATATATATATAATGGTTGGTTGATATATATTTACTTCTCATTCTTCATTTATTGTTGGTGGTTGCAAACATTAACAAATGCCATTAATTCTTTCTTAGCTTGGAAAGTGAGTTAGAATTGGTAGGAGTAAATATCAAAGACTCAAGGCTTTAAACCTTGTTTAATAGAATCGCTTAGGAATAAGTGGGTTTTATTTGGCATTAACTGATTACTCTTCATTGAAACTCTTTTATATTTGGGAAAATCATAAAGAGGAAATACTACCCAATTATTGAAAAATATTGGGTAGTCATTTAGAAATCATTTGCATATCTAAAGGACCTTCCATTAGAAATATATCATATTAACACCCATTAGCATTACACCTCATTGAAGGGGACACAACCTTGGTTTAGTTAATCATATTAATTACAACTCTAATTAATCATACTTGTCATTATTGCAATTAAATCATTACACAATCAATTCCCATATTTTTGTTACCTTAACGGAATAGAGATACGATTTAAGTTGAGATTCACACTACCAAAGTAATCTTTTCACGCCTATTCCCTGTGGGATTCGACCCTAATCTTGTTGGGTTATTATATTTGACTTCGACCGCTTTACACTATTTTTAAGGTGTAATTTGAGCGTATCAATTATTAAGGATCGACTTCGCACAACTTAGTCCAGGAAGAAGAGTTATGGCGATCGTAGAGTTCATGATGTTATATTCATGGTTGGTGAGAGAGTGTTGCTCCAAGTATCACCCATGAAGGGTGTCATGAGGTTTGGAAAGAAGGGCAAGCTGAGCCCTAGGTATATCGGACCTTTTGAGATTCTCGAGAGAGTGGGAGAGGTGGCTTACAGGCTTGCGTAGCCACCGGGGTTATCGACAGTTCATCCGGTGTTCTATATGTTCCTGATCCGGAAGTACCACGGCGATCCGTCCCATGTGTTAGATTTCAGCTCTATCTAGTTGGACAAGGATTTGAATTACGAGGAGGAGTCGATGGCTATTGTAGCCCGGCAGGCTCGTCAGTTGAGGTCGAAGAGTTTCAGTCTGAGAGTAGTGGATAGGTCAGCCCGTCAAGGAAGCTACTTGGGAGTTCGAGTCAAGCATGCAGACTAGATATCCCCACCTTTCACCAATTCAAGTACTTTTCTATGTGCGTTAGAGGATGGACAGTTGTTTTAGAGGTGGAGAATTTGATGACCCGATAGGTCATCTCCTATTTTGAAACCTAATTCTGTGATCTGAAGCCTTAAAAATTATGTTTTGTACTTCCTCAATTTGTGTGCGCAGTCCGGGCGTCTTTCCGGAAATCTTTTATGTCAAAACCTTAGAGAAATAAGAATTCTTTTTTCCTAAAACCTCATTTTAGTTTACTTAAGTCAATATTTTTATTTAATGGACCCAGATTCGTGTTTTGACGGTTCCATTAGATACGTACCGTGATTCGGGACTTGGGCGTATGCTCGGAATCGAATTTGGAAGTCCCTAGCCCGTGATATCAGACTTTATCAAAATTTGAAATTTAAAGGTTGATGAATTTGAAATGTTTGACCAAATCTTGACTTTTTGGATAACGGGTTCGTATTATGGTTCCGGAACCCAGTATAGGTCCAATACCATATTTATGACTTGTCCGTGTAATTTGATGAAAAACGGAGTTGGTTTGACGTGATTCAGTTGTCCGGTTGTGAAAATAGAAGTTTCAAAGTTTTCTTGAAAATTTCATTTGATTTGGTGTTCAATTCGTAGTTCTAGGTGTTATTTTGGCTATTTGGCGCGAGCAAGTTCGTATGATGTTTTTAGACTTGTATGCATATTTGGTTTGGAGACCCGAGGGCTCGGGTGAGTTTCGGATAGGCTACAGAGCTAATTGAACTTAGAAATCATAGCTGGTGTGCATCAGACCTGCAGATTTTGCATTTGCGAGATCTGGCTCGCAAATGCGAGCCTCGCATTTGCGAGCAGTGGGTTGGGGGGTGGACCTTCGTATTTGCGAACACTTGTTCACATTTGCGATGACTGCAGGCCTGGGGCATTTTTGCATTTGGGAAGACATTGTCGCATTTGAGGGCTTCGCATTGCGGGCTTTACATTTACGAAGCCCAGATCGTAAATGCGACATCTGCAACTGAGCAAAATAGGACTTAGACGAGATTTTTGGTTCATTTCTCACATTTTCAAAACCTAAAACCTTAGAGGTGATTTTTCCAAGATTTCTTCTTCCCCAAATCGTTGGTAAGTGATTCTAACCTGGTTCCTTTCAATCTTTCACTACTTTTCCTAAGATTTCAACCTAAAATCTAAGGTTTTCCATGGTGGAATTGGGTAAAAATTAGGGATTTGGTAAATTGGGGATTTAGACCTCAAATTGAGGTCGGATTCCAAAAAAAAATACATAGCCGGGCTCAGGCGTGAATGTGTAATCAGGTTTTTGTCTGAATTTTGGTTTTGGACCAAGCGGGCTTGGGTGTTGACTTTTGTTGACTTTTTAAAAAATGGCCTAAATTGAATTCCTTACAATCGTGGGTAGTTTCTAAGGCTTAAATTGAATTGTTTGGTTGGTAATTTGCTAGATTCTAACGGTTCGGAGGCTTGTGTGAAAGGAAAGGACGTGGTTGAGCTTTGAGTTTGAGACGTTGGAGCGAGGTAAGTGTTGTGGTTAACCTTGATTTAGGGAATTGAAATTGTTTGCCTATTTTCTACTTGTTTAATTGTTGGGAACAACGTACATGTGAGGTGACGAGTACTTATGCGTTGTAGTTGGGTTAAAAGCATGCAGGTGGGATGTGGTTTCTTGCAAATTTAGCTTCCATTGTTCATTTTATCCATATTTTGACTAGTATTGTTAAATTGATCACTTTTATCACGTTTACGAATATTTTGGTGGTAATTGAGTTTTGATTTCGAAGTTGTGGTTGACGTTGTGGAACCAAATGTGGATGTAAGGCTTATACTTTTTATCTTATCTCCCTGTTGTTGCTGTTCATTACATTATGGTGAGGTTGAGTATTAATGCACAAAGGGTGATGCCGTGCCGTTTCTATTGACCTTATGTGAGGTTGAGAGTGTTAATGCACGAAGGGTTGTCGTTCCATGTTGTGAGTGTAATGCACGAAGGGTGATGCTGTGCCGTTTCTATATATTTTATGGTTAGGATGAGAGTTAAAGAACGAAGGGTGATGCCGTGCATTTTTCCCTCACTATGTTCACTTGGTTCTATTGATTCCTAGTACCATTGACTATTCAAGTTATTATTCCGCTGTAGTTCTTTATCTCGTATTGCCCTCAACATGTTCCCTCTCCTGATATTACCTGTCTAGTTCTTCATTACTTTTATTATATATATATATATATATATATATATACTGTTAAATTGTACAGGTTTGATTGTCTTAGCCTCGTCACTACTTCGTCGAGGTTAGGCTCGACACTTACCAGTACATGCGATCGGTTGTACTAATACTGCACTTTGCACTTTTTGTCCATTTTTTGGTATCAGCTCTAGTTGATTGAGAGATTAGCTATCACATTTGCTATTAGGAGACCCAAGGTAGATCCGCTGGCGTCCGCAGACCCTAGAGTCTCTTCTTAGTTTTATCCTATAATGTTTTCTATTTCAAAACAATGTATTTTCCCTTTTCCAGACTCTGTTTGTAGTAATCTTAGTAGTTCGTGAATTGTGACTCCAGATCTAGGTAGTTTTAAATGTTGAAGCTTTTATATTATTTCGTATTCGCTGTGCTCTATCTTAATTTATTGCTGTTGTTGATTAAATTGAATAAGGTTTAGCTTAAAAATACTCTAACGTGGCTTGCCTAGCAAGTGGAATATTAGGCGCCATCATAGCCGCGACAGTGGGAATTGGGTCGTGACACCTACTCAGCCGAGTACCAACATAACATATCTTTCGTATCATACTATCATAGGTAAATGAGCCGGAGAGGCTGTCGTGAGATAAGCAGAATAAAACATAAGGAAATACTTGACATTGGACGACCCGACATGTAATACAAACTTATACATATGAAATACATGCCTATAAGACCAAAATGATCACTCATACACTAATCAATACATGGCATATGTCTACAAGCCTCTAAGAGTAGATAAATACCATAAAGGTTGGGACAGGGCCCCGCCATACTAATCAATACATCTCCAAATCATACTGTCTAAATAAGCAACTACAGAGCAAATTGAGCGCACCAACACCTTACGCTGAGCTGATAGCCTACTTGGAGGACTATCAAACTGTCTATCGGGACCAGCAGGCATAAAACGCATCGTCCCCAGGCAAAAGGAACGTTAGCACAATTGATGTACCGAGTATGTAAGGAATGAAAACCAGTACATGAGAGAAACATGGAGTAAAAGACTCAACATGTAAGTCTGAATAGCTCTGTGAATCATTTAATATTTATAATGTCATGCATATGCGTATAAATGTCATATGATGCATATGTATATGCGTACATAACATCATCAAGCCTCTGAGGGCATCCCATCATATCATCTCGGCCACTGTGGGCAAATCATCAACGTATACCATCTGATCAGGTGGTGGTGCGTATTTAACGCCATAACCCTTTTCCCATATCCCATATACATATAATATACGCGTATATAACTCCATCTGGTCATGGGTCAATGTACATATGTAAATGCATGAAATTCATAAGAAGTGCGTTAATAAGATTTCTTGAAATGTCATAAAATCAATATTTCTTTCGGATAAACTTTATCAACTACGTATTTTTCTGAGACCCATGAAAATAAGATATAATAATAAGACACTTGGAGAATCAAGAACATAGGCACCCCTAGCGCTTCTATGAATAGAGTCATTTATGAAAGTTGCGCATTTGCTCGTTTCGTTTGTATCATATGGATCATGCCAAAAGGAAAGAAGGGATAGCCTCAACATACCTGAGCCGATTCTCTTGACAATCCCTCTAACACACGCCTATCAGGACGAAACACGTAACGACGAGATTGAAATAGGGAAAAATTCGTGTGATACTCTTGAGAAAGATTGCACCGTACTCCGTTAGAATCACGGATCTCACAATTTATCGCATTACGAAGTTTCAAATGAATTATTTGAGTCATATACGTTACTTAGTAAGTTTAGCATCAAATCTTAATGAGGTAAGGACATCTCTTAAAATTGTTGGTTTGTGGGACCCACTTTTGTGGCTAAGTTTTGCGTAAAGGCCCCTAATTATGCCACCTAATCTAATGAACTAAGAGTCACTATTACCTAAGGCATTTGCTTCTACGTGAGGTTCATTAAACTTTATCCAAAGAATTTAACTAATTAGTTAATCTCCTACAAAAAATCAATGATTATTCAATTATCTACATAATTAAGAATTATCTCAAATTACTTAAAATACTAATCACCTCTAATACACTTTATATACTTTACTATCATGGTCATGTGGTACCTTGTATGACACTAGTCCATAAATACGGCATACGGGGTATTATAGCCTGGACCGTATTTTACCTCAAAATGTCAAACTTTGCCGAAACTCATTTTCTCGATTCGCATACCCTCTCACCTTAATGAATTTACTTATCACTTGCTTGAAGTGGCATAATACTTATAACCACAAAACAATCTTGTCCTTGAACTGATGTTAATTATATTACGATAAATCCACGTACAATACTATGGGGTGTAACGTCGTCGTAATACTGCAGATTGTAACATCATTCTTCCTTTTGGAACATTCGTCCTCGAATGTTGACTGATGCATTTATCATTTTCATAAACTATGCCTTCCGAATACTTTAGTACTATCCTTTCCATCTAGACAACTGTTCTGTGAATAAATCCAAAGTCCAGGGCATTCCCACCTTTAAGCCTCTTTCTCACACCATGACTTGTGGTCGAAATCCTTCCAATCTCGTAGCTGTTGCTACCTTCTATCATGCATTCAGTACAACTCTGATCTTGTAAGTGTGCCTATGAGACTCTTGTCTTCTTTCCCCCCAACGTTTAGCCAATCTCTAGGCCTCACTTTGGAAACATATACAGAACTTGACAAGATGTCCCTCTGGGCATCTATAGGTAAACCGAAGTTCTTCACTTAGTACTTTGCCGAAATTACGACTATTGCTATCTTGTTCATAGCATTGGTTATCTATCCTTATAGCTTTACTACATCTAGGTAGGTCATACTATATCCTAACTGTTACTTTGATTTATTATTACCGAGGTCTGCTACCCAACTGCAGGTTACTCTCTCGATGCTTATCATATATGTATAAATCTAAGTCCTGTAATGCTTCCTCATTACTGTTAATCTTAAGAATGGCAGCCTGATATCATCTCATACTGTTGAACTTTTATCTATCTATTGTTGATTCACCTTAATGTTGATCTATAACTTATCACTGATAACTTGACCTCTTATGTAACACTGCCGCTAGGGCTCACGTCTCATTGGGGAAAACCAGGAGTAATTAGATTGATCCACCTAGGGGCGATACTATACTTCCATAACCGTATTTTATAGTATCCCAATATGATTCACCTTATGTGGGTATTTTAATCCCATACATTCATGTAATCCCTTTTGTTTTCAAATCATCTTTCATGCGAAGGCCCAAACGTGATTCTGTCACAGGGAGGTGGTCAGGGGGCTGACAAGAGGCCCCGTCACTTTGGTAGATTCAGTGGAGCCTCATCTGGAGGCAGGGATTCTTTCGGTAGAGTCCATCCACCCCGACCTTTTCAGTCGGCACTTAAGGTATCTCACCGTGCACCGCCAGCCCCTATTAGTGCACCACCAGCACCTATCAGTGCACAGCCACTTCAGAGCTACCAGGGTGGTTATCAGGGTCGTCAAGGACAGTTCCAGAGTCATCAGCCACATCAACAGAGACCTTGTTATTCTTGTGGTGTTCATGGGCACATTGCGAGGTATTGCCCCAGGGCTTCTGGTAGTTCTCAGTATCAGTGTTCTCGCACCATGGTCCTCGCAGCGGGTGCACCCGCACCCCCTCAGTCAGCTAGGGGTGGTGGTCGTGCTGCTAGAGGTGGAGGTCAGACTCATAGAGATGGAGGGCAGGACATGAGAGGTAGAGGTCAGCCCGTAGCCGGTAGACCCAGATATGTGCAGGTTGGAGGGGATCAGCCCCGGTGCTATGCTTTTCCTGCCCGTCCTGATGCTAAGGCTTCTGACGCAGTTATTACAGGTATGGTTTCAGTTTGCAGCCGAGAGGCTTTGGTGTTATTTGATCCGAGTTCTACATACTCCTATGTGTCTTCATATTTTGCCCCTTATTTGAGCATGCCCCATGATTCCTTGAGTACTGCTGTGCATGTGTCTACACCGGTGGGACATTCTATAGTGGTAGATAGAGTCTACCGTGCTTGCTTAGTAGGTATTGGTGGTCTGGAGACTCAGGCTGATCTTTTGCTTCTTGATATTGTTGACTTTGATGTTATATTGGGGATGGATTGGTTATCCCCCTATTATGCTATTCTGGACTGTCATGCCAAGACAGTGACCTTGGCCTTGCCAGGGGTACCTCGTTTGGAGTGGAGGGGGACTTCTAGTCATTCTTCTGGTAGATTTATTTCTTATATGAAGGCTCGGCGCATGATCGAGAAGGGTTGTTTGGCCTATCTGGCCTATGTTCGTGATTCTAGTGCCGAGGTTCCTTCCCTGGAGTCTGTGCCCGTAGTTCGTGAGTTTCTAGAGGTATTCCCTACTGGGTATGCCACCCGACAGGGATATTGACTTTTGTATTGAGGTAGCTGAGGGCATTCAGCCTATTTCCACTCCGCCATATCGTAAGGCCCCGCCAGATTTGAAGGAATTGAAGGAGCAGTTGCAGGATTTGTTGGATAAAGGCTTCATTAGGCCTAGTGTTTCTCCTTGGGGTGCTCCAGTGTTGTTTATCAAAAAGAAAGATGGCTCGATGAGGATTTGTATTGACTACCGGCAATTGAATAAGGTTACTATTAAGAACAAGTATCCTTTGCCGAGGATTGATGATATCTTTGACCAGCTTCAGGGTGCTACGGTGTTCTCCAAGATAGACTTGAGATATGGTTATCATCAGCTGAGGATTAGGGCTTCTAATGTCCCTAAGACAGCTTTTCGCACCCGTTATGGGCACTATGAGTTTTTGGTGATGTCTTTTGGGTTGGATAATGCCCCCGCTGCATTCATGGAGTTGATGAACCGAGTGTTCAGGCCTTATTTGGACTCATTCGTTATCGTTTTCATTGATGATATATTGATATACTCTCGCAGCCGAGAGGAGCATGAGCAACACCTTAGAATCGTCCTCCAGACTCTGAGGGATAGTCAATTGTATGCCAAATTCTCCAAGTGTGAGTTTTGGTTGAGTTCAGTTGCATTTCGAGGCCATGTGGTTTCATCAGAGGGTATTCAGGTAGATCCCAAGAAGATTTCAGCAGTTAGAGGTTGGCCTAGGCCCACTTCCGCTACAGAGATTTGGAGCTTCTTGGGCTTAGCAGGGTATTATCGCCGGTTCGTGGAGGGCTTTTCATCTATCGCAGCCCCGATGACCAGGTTGTCCCAGAACAGTGCTCAGTTCAGGTGGTCTGATGAGTGTGAGGCGAGATTTCAGAAGCTCAAGACAGCCTTGACCACAACACCAGTGTTAGTATTTCCCTCAGGTTCAGGACCATATACCGTGTATTGTGATGCTTCACGGGTTGGGCTTGGTGCAGTGTTGATGCAGGACGGCAAGGTTATAGCCTATGCTTCTCGTCAGTTGAAGATTCATGAGAAGAACTATCCAGTTCATGATTTGGAGCTTGCAGCTATTGTTCACGCTTTTAAGATTTTGAGGCACTATCTGTACGGAGTGCCATGTGAGGTGTTCACGGACCATAAGATCTTGCAGTAACTGTTCAGACAGAAGGAGTTGAACATGAGGCAGAGGAGATGGTTAGAGTTGTTGAAGTATTATGATATTACCATTCTTTATCATCCGGGGAAGGCCAATGTGGTGGCCGATGCTTTGAGCCGGAAGTCAGTCAGTATGGGCAGTCTAGCTTATTTATCAGTTGGGGAGCGACCTCTTGCGTTGGATGTTCAGGCTTTAGCCAACCGATTTATGAGATTGGAGGTTTCTGAGACTGGCAGTGTGTTGGTCCATACCATGGCCCGTTCTTTATTGTATGATCGTATTTGGGCCAGGCAGTATGATGATCATTATCTATGTACCCTTAGAGATACGGTTCGGCACAGAGGTGCCAAGTAGGTCACAGTGGATGATGTGGGAGTTCTGAGGATGCAGTGCCGTACTTGTGTGCCCGATATTGATGGCATTCGTGAGTTGATACTTCAGGAGGCAATAGTTCCCGATATTCCATTCATCTGGGCGCCGCAAAGATGTACTAGGACTTGCGGCAGCATTATTGGTGGCGTAGAATGAAGAAGGATATTGTAGCTTATGTAGCTCGGTGCTTGAACTGTCAGCAGGTTAAGTACGAGCACCAGAGACTCGGTGGTTTGATGCAGCAAATTTAGCTTCCTGAGTGAAAGTGGGAGCGTATCACCATGGACTTTGTAGTTGGGCTCCCATGAACTCAGAGGATGTTTGATGCGGTTTGGGTTGTTGTGGATAGGCTGACCAAGTCAGCGCATTTCTTTCCGGTATCAGTGTCGTACTCAGCAGAGAAGTTGGCAAAAATTTACATGAGAGAGATTGTTAGATTGCATGGTGTGCCCATATCCATTATATCAGACCGAGGTACTCAGTTTACCTCCCATTTCTGGAGAGTATTTCAACGAGAGTTGGGCACACAGATTGATTTGAGCACAACATTTCATCCTTAGACGGACGAACAGTCCGAGCGTACTATTCAGATTTTGGAGGATATGTTGTGGGCCTGTGTCATTGATTTTGGTGGTTCATGGGACTAGTTCTTGCCTTTAGTTGAGTTTTCCTACAATAACAACTATCAGTCGAGCATTCAGATGGCTCCGTATGAGGCATTGTATGGTAGACGGTGTCGGTCTCCAGTTGGATGATTTGAGCCGGGAGAGGCTCGATTGTTGGGTTCTTAGTTAGTCAAGGATGCCTTGGACAAGGTGAAGATTATTCAAGATAGACTTCGTACAACTCAGTCCAGGAAAAAGAGTTATGCGGATCGCAGGGTTCGAGATTGGCTTTCATGATAGGAGATCAGGTGTTTCTTCGGGTGTCGCCTATGAAGGGCGTGATGAGGTTCGGAAAGAAGGGCAAGTTGAGCCCTAGGTACATTGGTCCATTTGAGATTTTGGACAAGGTAGGAGAGGTGGCCTACAGACTTGCCTTGCCACCACATTTATCAGCCGTGCATCAAATGTTTCATGTATCCATGATCCGGAGGTACATTGCAGATCCATCTCATGTTCTCGACTTCAGCGGTGTCCAGTTGGACCAGGATTTGACTTATGAGGAGGAGCCGGTAGCCATATTAGCTAGGCAGGTTCGTCAGTTGAGATCGAAGAGTTATCCTTCGGTTCGTGTTCAGTGGAGAGGTCAGCCTGCCGAGGCAGTTACCTGGGAGTCCGAGTTCGATATGCGGAGCCGTTATCCCCATATTTTCTCAAACTCAGGTACCTTTCTATGTCCATTCGAGGACGAACGTTTGTTTTAGAGGCGGAGATTGTGATGACCCAAAAGGTCATTCTATGTTAAGTTAGCTAAATCTGTGTTCTGAGGCCCCGAAAGCCTCCGTTAATCTCACCTCGATATGCACGCGCAGCCCTGGCGTGTAGCCGGGAAGCTTTTATGTGAAAACTTGATGAAAAGTTGAAATTTATAATAATTAATTGATTGAAGTTGACTTTGGTCAACATTTTTAGTAAACGGACCCGGACCCGTGATTTGACGGTCCCTGAGGGTCCGTAGGAAAATATAGGACTTGGGCGTATGCCCGAAATCGAATTCCGAGGTCCCAAGTCCGAGAAATGAATTTTTAAAGAAAATTATTTGTTGAAAATAATAAAGACTTTTAAAAATGAATTTTTATGTGAAACCTGTGTTACCGAACCCGTATTATGGTTCCAAGGCCCGGAACAGGTTTAATATGTGTTATATGAGCAATCTGTAAAATTTGGTCTAAAACGGACTTGGTTTGACGTGTTTCGGATCAAAAATAGAAAATTTGATAGTTTATGAAGATTGAGAAAATTCTATAGATTTTGGAGTTTAATTCATTGTTTTTGATGTTATTTTGGTGGTTTCATTACTCGAATAAGTCCGTACGATGATTTTGAGGTCGTGTGTACTTGGGTTTGAGGTTCCGAGGGCTCGGGTGAGTTTCGGGTAGGTCCCGGGAGGTCTTTAGGCTTAAAATATAGCTATTGGAGGTCACAGGACTCTGATCTATGAACTTACCACCGAGGTCCTTCTTCGCGGACCGCGCTGAGGGCTTCGCGGCCGCGGTCGTTTTTTCGTGGTCCGCGGTGGAGGAGCTGGGCCACTGGTCCGACTTCGGAGGCCTATATCTTTTGGTCTACAAGGAATGTTGAGATGATTCAAAAACGAAAGTTGTAGCCCTTCGTGTCTAATTTTCAGAATGAAAAAGAAATTGTAATTTGGACATCTGTAGAGAAAGTTATGGCCACAATACTAAAGCATATCACTGCAGTCATTTTTCTTGGTTTTCTTCAGCTTTTCTTGGTCTTTGCTAGCGCGGCCGTGGTCCATTTTTCGCTGACCGCAGTGGGGGACCTGAGAGGGGTATAAATAGACGGGAATTTCAGTTATTTTCATTTTTCAAAGCCCTAAAAACATAAGAGGCGATTTTCCAAACACTCTTTCTTCTCCAAAATATTAGTAAGTGATTTCTAATTCATTTTCTTTACTTCTTAACTTCTTTTTACAAGATTTCACCCTAGATCTAGGCCTAAAATCATGAAATCAAAGTAGAAATTAGGGGTTTTGGTAGAGTTAGGGTTTTGGGAATTTTGGGGAATTCAACCTCATTTTGCGGTCGAATTTCAAAACAAACTATATATTTGGGCTCGTGGGGGAATGGGTGATCGGGTTTTGGTCCGAGCCTCGTGTTTGGACCAAACGGGCCCGGGGTCGAATTTTGGTATTTTTGGAAGAATGTTGGGAAATGTATAATTAGGCTTGGGAATTGGATTATTGAGTCATTATTGATGTTATTAAGCTAATTATGTCTAGATATTATCGTTTCGGAGTCGGATTCGAGAGGAAAGGCAGTGGTAGAGGCTTGATTTGCTATTTTTGGACCCGAGGTAAGTGTCTTGCCTAACTTTGGTGAGGGAATAGGTATTGTGCCCTATGTTCTATGTGTGTTATCATGTTCAATGCATATGTGAGGTGACGAGTACCTATGCATTGTATGTCAAGTATGCCCGTGAGTCCGTTTTTCTTAATTACTTGTTATTACCTCAATGATCAATGTGTTATGAAGTAGTTCTTTTGGGAAGTTATGTACTCGTAAGGAATTGGTTATAGCTGAGACCCTTGCCGGGCAAATGTGTTGATTTTGTTTGCTATTCCCCATGTCAGGTGGTTATGAATTGAAATTTCGGTAATTGATTTCCTTGCTAAGTTGTTATTTGTTGTTGATATTACTTGGGTGAGGAAGAGAGTAAAGCACGAAGGGTGATGTCGTGCCATTCATTCATATTATTCATTTATTTATTATTGCAATGTGAGGAAGAGAGTAAAGCACGAAGGGTGATGCCGTGCCATTCATTCATATTATTCATTTATTTATTATTGCAATGCGAGTAAGAGAGTAAAGCACGAAGGGTGATGCCGTGCCATTCATTCATATTATTCATTTATTTATTACTGCAATGTGAGGAAGAGAGTAAAGTACGAAGGGTGATGGCGTGCCATTCATTCATTTTATTCATTTATTTATTATTGCAATGTGAGGAAGAGAGTAAAAGCACGAAGGGTGATGCCGTGCCATTCATTTCATTTATTCATTATTGCACTGTGAGGAAGAGAGTAAAGCACGAAGGGTGATGCCGTGACATTCATTTCATTTATTATTACAATCATTTCATATATTTACTTGTTGCATCGTGAGGACGTGAGTAAAAGCACGAAGGGTGATGCCGTGCCATTCATTTATCTGTTTATTTGTTGTGTTCGGCATCTCATTTCACTTCTTACCTGTTGCCCCCTTGCTTGTCTTCGTATTACTTGTTTATTTGTTAAATATATGTTACTTCCTTGCTATATTTTTGGTAGAACTGTACGGGTAGGTTATCGTTGTCGTGTCTAGCCTCGCCACTACTTTGGCCGGGGTTAGGCTCGGCACTTGCTTAGTACATGGGGTTGGTTGTACTGATTCTACACCTGCACTTCTCTATGTTGTGCAGATCCCGTAGCCGGACCCAGTGGACACTGATTGAGGGAGCATCCTTCAGTCCACTACAGAGATTTCAAGGTAGACCCGCAGACGTTCGTGGGCCTTGGCGTCTCCTCCATCCTTATCTTTCCATTTTGTCTTGTTTTTCTTAGTTCTGAGACAGTTATGTATTATTTCTTCGGACCTTGTATTTAGTAATCTCATAGATAGTTCGTGAGTTAGTGACTCCAGATTCTGGGATATTGTAGACAAATCGTGTTATGGGTATTTGTATGTAATTCAGAATTTATCTGCTTCCGCACTTAAAGAGGAATATAAAATGTTCTAGTTATTTCTGTTATTTTAGTGTTAATATGTTAATGTAATTGTGTACGTTGGCTAGTCTAGCGGGTGCAACGTTAGACGCAGTCATGACCCGAAGGTGGGATTTCGGGTTGTGATAGAAATAACCAAAGTAAACATGAGGGAATACGCGACATAGAACAAACCAACCGTATATAGAAACTCATGCTTGTGACATACGGGCCTATAAGGCCAATGTGATCCATTATATACTTAAAATATAGGCCGACAAGGCCATACGAGTATCCGTATACATGACATCTGTCTACAAGCTTCTAAGAGAACATACTTATCATAAAGGCCTGGACTGGGTCCCGCCATACCAAACAATACACGTCTAAATCATACTGACCAAACAAGAAACTCCGGAGCAAATGGAGCGCACCAACATCTTCCGCTGAGCTGATAGCCTACTTAGAGGACTCTCAACCTGTCTATGGGGACCTGCGGGCATGAAACGCAGCGTCCCTAGGCAAAAGGGATGTCAATACCAATAATGTACTGAGTATGTAAGGAATGATAATCAGTAGATAATAGACATGAGAGAAACATGGAGTAAAATACTCGACATGTAAGTCTGGATAACTTTGTAAATCATGAAATACTTATAGTATCATGCATATGTATATGAATGTCATGTCGTGCATAGGTACATATGTTCATAACATCATCAAGCCTCTGAGGGCATCCCATCATATCATCTCGGTCACTGTGGGTAAAATCATCAACGTATACCAGCTGATCATGTGGTGATCCGTATATAACGCCGTAACCCTTATCCCATATACATATATATACATACATATACGCGTATATAACGCCGTCTGGTCATGGGTCAATGTACATGTATAAATGAATGCAATGCATGAGAAGTACGTCAATAAAATCTCTCGGAACGTCATAAGACCATTATATCTGTGATTAATATCATGAAATAAACTTTATCAATTTACGTATTTTATGAGACCCATGAACAAATGATAGAATAATAGGACATATGGGGAATCAAGAACATAAGCATCTCTAGCATTTCTATGAGTAGAATCATTTATGGAAGTTGTGTATTTGCTCGTTTTGTTTGTACCGCATGGATCATGCCAAAAGGAAAGAATAGATATCCTTAACATACCTGAATCGATTCTCTTGATAATCCCTCTAACACACGTTAATTACGACAAAACATGTGACGACAAAATCGGAGTAGAGAAAAATCCGTATGATATTCTTGAGAAAGATTGTATCGCACTCCCTTAGAATCTCTATTGGACGCTGCTATAATTTTGTGAAGTCTCGTATGACTTTTTTGTTTTGTCTCTCATCCGTCACTTTGCAAACATAGTATCTCCCTTTTATGAATTGAATTAGGGAGGCCTCTTTATTAATGTGGTTGTGGGCCCCACTCTAAAGATGACTTGACCATAAAACTTTCTTAATGTGCCACCTTATATTATGGACTTAAGAGTCAAATTTTGGGCTTTGAGCCCTTCCTCACTTTCTTCCACGTTAAAGTTCAAGGGTTATCCAAAATATTTATCCATTGATTTCTTAATTAATTGCTAATCATCTCCCAAAAATCCACAATTAACCAATTATCCACATAATTAAGAATTATCTCAAATTACTTAAAATACTATTCAGTTTTAACATACCTTCTACACCGTACTATCATGGCCATGTGGTACCTTGTATGACACTAGTCCATAAATACGTGGTATTTTAGCTCGGGCCGTATTTTACCCCAAAATATCAAACTTCGACGAAAATTCATTTTCTTTGATTTGTTTACCCTATCATCTTCACGAATTTACTTATGGCGTACTTCCACGTATGAAAATATGGGGTGTAACACCTTTAACTATCCCAACTCCTATCTTAATATTTCTCAAGGGTCACGATGTTATATCTGCGAGACTGAATTCCCCATGTTGAGATTCACTATGTTTATCTTGCATGATCTGTTGATTTGTTTGTAACCTCTTGTCTATCCATAACTAGGCACTTCCTGAATCAACTACTAATTACTCATTGGCCCATTCTCATATCAATATTTCGCGTTATCTTTCTTGGGTTATTTCGTTTGTCTTAACTTACGTCTCGCGCTGCTCCTTATTTATCAATAACATCCCAGGAAGGAACCCCTACTTCCTTTCCTTGACGTCGTGCTTGCATAATATTTTGGAATCGTAGCATATCTTTAGGATTTGGATAAGTGCAATCTCATTCCTTTCTCATTTTTATCGCATTCTTCCTTTACTATTCCATAGTTACTAGAATCACTTAATTCTAACTTAATGCCACATCACTCCATATTCCCCCCTTTAGGGGAGTAGTAAGATTTAGTGCTACGATGATCTACCTATAGATGTTTTACCTCTTCATCTTTGGCGTCTTTTCACATCATCGATGACCCTTACTCACCTTGCGGTAATCCTTCTGTACCAATGATAACGAAATTCCTTACTCACGAGGGTGACATCTAGGATAACTGGAACATATAGTCCCTTAAGCTTAACTTTGCTCACATTGCTTGCTTTAGGGAAGCATCTTCCTGAATGAACTTTAAAGGTTATTCTTCTGTCGTCCATTCTTTTATTGCCGGAACGCAATCTCTAAAATTCTCATGATGCCGACTATTATCAATCAGTCAATCCCTAATTCATGTTTAGTTTATCTTGTTCACCAGCCCATACCGATTTCTATTATTCTGGGGTCTAACTTTTCCTTCTGGTAGTCGCGTTGGAGTCACAAACTTATTTCTCGAAATGAGGATATGATGACTGTATGGCCTCCACTCTTTTGTGGTATCAAGGCCTTCCACCTTTCGTATTTTCCTTCACTTGACTATAGACTTTGTAAGATCATCATTTATTTTTTCGATCTACCGTTGTCATTCATATATCACATCTTACTCATAATGCTTTATTATCTCTTTTCTTATTTCCCTGCTAATATTTCTATCTATCACTTTATTCTGAAAACTTCAAAAAGTCATTCTTTTGCTTTTAGCTCCCCTTGCTCCATCCACTGGCTCTTCGGGTTTCTTAACATTCTCTCTCTACTAGGGATGGGAGCCACACTAAGGTGATATTTATCCCTTCCATGCTTACAGTGCCTGTCTTTGTAATAATTAATATTTTTTGAACATTCTAGTATTCATATCTAGCTGTACTATTCTAGAGTGCACCATCTGGGTGTCTCACAAGGTTATCTATTAGCATATTTGCAATATTCTTCGAAAATGTCAACTAACGCAAATAATCCATCCACCATTTTTGGTTACTCTAACCCCAGTCGGATCCTGATATCCCGTCCTTCTCTTAAACTATATGTGTTAGCTTCCATAGGGCATAACTGAGATGGGTGTGGCCGATTGTACATACATATGTTATTGTTGAAAGTAACTCAAAATGCTATTTCTCTATCTGAAGTGTAAATATTGATATTTTTCATTAACTGGGTGCCTCGTACCCTTCTTCACCTTACTTCTTTTACTTGTATCTACCTTCTGAATCTCTCATTGCTTTTCACCATATAGGTGGATAGATATTCTTGCCTTAAGTCTCCTTATCAAGAAGCTTACACGTCTTAGTACACGCATGTTCAACTTAAGACCTCACATTTTCTTATCATAAGCATCATGCAAAATCGAGTTCCTCTAACTCAACTCTTCCACATACACATGCAATCTCTTACCCATTGTCTTTCTAGATGTAGGTATCGTTGTATTATGAATCAAATGGAGTTTAAGAGTTTGAATTCATATAACTGAGCTCTACCACACAATCTAGAGTAAGAATAAAGAGTGACAGTCCTAAATGCCCTGTAGCCTCCTGCTTATAAGTGTGGTGCACAACACACCCATAAACAAGACTCTACTAGACACGTCTTGTAGACTCCCTAGGATAGAACTGCCCTGATACCACTTTTGTCACAACCCAAACTGATGGGCCGCAATGGGCACCCGGTACCTTACTCAACCGAGTACCAACATAACGTATCTTTCGTATCATACTATCATAGGTAAATGAGCCGGAGAGGCTGTCGTGAGATAAGTAGAATAAATCATGAGGAAATATTCAACATTGGATGACCCGACATGTAATACAAACTTATACTTATGACATATGGGCCTATAAGATTAATGTTCACTCGTACACTGAACATAGGCCGACAAGGACATACAATCTTTCACGTACATGATATGTCTACAAGCCTCTAAGAGTAGATAAATACCATAAAGGTCGGGCCAGGGCCCCGCCTTACTAATCAATACATGTCCAAATCACACTGACCAAATAAGCAATTCCGGAGCAAATGGAGCGCACCAAAACCTTCCGCTGAGTTGATAGCCTACTTGGAGGACTCTGAACTTGTCTATCTTGACTTGCAGGTATGAAACGTAGCGTCCCCAGGAAAAAGCGATGCCAATACAATTGATTTACCGAGTATGTAAGGAATGAAAACCACTAAATAACAAACATGAGAGAAACATGGAGTAAAAGACTCAACATGTAAGTCTGAATAGCTCTGTGAATCATATAATACTTATAATGTCATGCATATGCGTATAAGTGTCATATGATGCATAGGTATATGCGTACATAACATCATCAAGCCTCTGAGGGCATCCCATCATATCATCTCGACCACTGTGGGCAAATCATCAACGTATACCAGCTGATCAGGTGGTGGTGCGTATATAACGCCGTAACCTTTTCCCATATCCCATATACATATAATACACGCGTCTATAACTCCATCTGACCATGGGTCAATGTACATATGTAAATGCATTAGTGCATAAGAAGTGTTAATAAGATTTCTCGAAATGTCATAAGATAAATATGTCGTTCAGATAAACTTTATCAACTACCTATTTCTCTGAGACCCATGAACATAAGATATAATAATTAGACACATGAAGAATCAAGAACGTAGGCACCCCTACTTCTATGAATAGAACCATTTATGAAAGTTGCGCATTGGCTCGTTTCGTTTGTATCATATGATCATGCCAAAAGTAAAGAAGGGATAGACTTAACATACTTGAGCCGATTCTCTAGGAAATCCCTCTAACACAGGCCAATCGTAAAGAAACACGTAACGGCGAGATAGAAATAGGGAAAAATCCGTATGATATTCATGAGAAAGATTGCACTGTACTCCCTTAGAATCGTGAATCTTACAATTTATCGCATTATGAAGTTTCAAATGAATTATCTGAGTCTCATACGTTACTTAGCAAGCTTAGCATCAAACCTTACTGAGGTAAGGACATCTCTTAAAAAATTTGGTTTGTGGGCCCCAATTTTGCCACCTAATCTAATGAACTAAGAGTCACTATTACCTAAGGTATTTACTGCCACTTGAGGTTCATTAAACTTTATCCAAAGATTTTAACTAATTAGTTAATCTCCTACTAAAAATCAGTAATTATCCAGTTGTCCACATAATTAAGAATTATCTCAAATAACTTAAAATACTAATCACCTTTAACACACTTTATATACTTTATTATCATGGTCATGTGGTACCTTGTATGGCACTACTCCATAAATACGAGGTATTATAACTTGGGCCATATTTTACCTCAAAATTTAAAACTTCGACGAAACTCATTTTTTTCAATTCTCTTACCCTCTCACCTTTATGAATTTACTTATCACTTACTTTAAATAGCATAATACTTATAACCTCAAAATAATCTTGTGCTTGAACTGATGTCAATTATCTTACGACAAATCCAACGTACAATACTACAGGGTTCGTAATACTGCAGAGTGTAACAATTCATTCTAGAGATCAAGGGATTCAATCCCAACCTTAGCTAGTATATCATGAGAATAAGTAGTTGTCACGACCAAAACCTATGGGCCAGAATGGGCACCCGGTACCTTACTCAACTGAGTACCAACATAACGTATCTTTCGTGTCATACTATCATAGGTAAATGAGTCGGAAAGGCTCTCATGAGATAACTAGAACAAACATGAGAGAATACTCGGCATAGAACGACCCAACCTGATATAGAAACTTATACACATGACATACGAGCCTATAAGGCCAACATGATCATTTGTAAACTCAAAACATAGGCAGACAAGGCCATACAAGTATCCATATACATGACATCTGTCTACAAGCCTCTAAGAGTACATAAGTATCATAAAGGTCGGGGCAGGGCCCCGCCGTACTTATCAATACACGTCCAAATCATACTGGCAAAATAAAAAACTCCAGAGCAAATGGAACGCTCCAACACCTTCCACTGATCTGATAGCCTACTTGGAGGACTCTCGACATGTCTATCGGGACTTGAGGGCATGAAACAGTGTCCCCAGGCAAAAGGGATGTCAATTCAATAATGTACCGAGTATGTAAGAAATGAAAATCAATAAATAATAGACATGAGAGAAACGTGGAGTAAAAGACTCAACATGTAAGTGTGAATAACTCTGTGTATCATTAATATTTATAATTTCATACATATGCATATAAATGTCGTACCATGCACAAGTATATTTCATAACATCATCAAGCCTCTGAGGGCATCCCATCATATCATCATGGCCACTGTGGGCAAATCATCAACATATACCAACTGATCGGGTGGTGGTGCGTATATAACGATGTAACCTTTTCCCATATCCCATATACATATAATATACATATATACGCGTATATACTGTCATCTGGTCATGGTCAATGTAAATTAATGCAATTCATGAGAAGTACGTCAAAACAATAACTCGAAATGTCATAAGACCATTATGCATTTAATTAATATCATGAAATAAACTTTATCAACTTACGTATTTTCTGAGACCCATGAACAGACGATAGAATAATAAGACATATGGGGAATCAAGAACATAGGAACCTCTAGTATTTCTATGAATAGAGTCATTTATGAAAGTTGTGCATTTGCTCGTTTCGTTTATATCGTATGGATCATGCCAAAACAAAAGAAGGGATAGCCTTAACATACCTGAACCGATTCTCTTACAATCTGTGATGACCCAAGGGGTTATTTTATAAAATTAGACTCCTTTCCATGCAAACTAACCATAAAAAGACTAAAATAAAATACCTCAATTTGCGTGCGCAATCCGGGCGTGAAACCAGAAAGCTTTTTTTGTGAAAATATGAGAAGTAGTGATTTTTAGAAATTAAATATGATAAAAGTTGACTTTGGTCAACATTTTGATTAAACAGACTCTAATCCGTGTTTCGATGATCTCGGGAGGTCCGCAGTAAAATATAGGACTCGGGCGTATGCCCGGAAATGAATTCCGAGGTCCCAAGCCTTAGAAATCAATTTATGAAAGAAATTGTTTTGCTGAAATGTTCATGAATTAAAGAAAAGAAATAATGCTAGAAATCATTGGTATCAGGTCCGTATCTTGGTTCCGGAGCCCGGACCAACTTTGTTATGATATTTAAAGGTTAACTGTGAATTTTGGTGAAAAATAGAGTTCGTTTGACGTGATTCGGACATCTGGTTGAGAAATTATGAACTTAAGAGTTTTTGATGAAAATGATGAGTTTTGAGATTTATTTCCTTGATTTACATGTTATTTTCATGATTTTATTTTACGAGCAAGTCCGTATGATGATTTTAGACTTGCGTGCATGATTTGATTAGAGCCCCGAGGGCTCGGGTGAGTTTCGGATAGGCCACGGGGTGTTTTACGCTTGAAAAATAACTGATGGTTTTTCATTGCTGGTGTCCAGGTATTTTGTTCTGTGCGATCGCATAAGAAAGTCCGCGATCACACAGAGTAAAGTTGGAGGCCCTGTTTGGAACCCTGTGCGATCGCACAAATAAGCTTGCGATCGCGGAGCACAGTCCAGGCTCTACTGGGCGACCGCACCTAAACACATGCGAACGCACAGCCCCCAGCCCCCTACCCTGTGCGAACGCACCCCCACCCCCGCGATCGCACAACCCAGTTTCCCCTTACCCTGTGCGATCGCACAGTTGCGCAACCTAGCTATTATAAATATCTTTTAAAAACTGGGCAGACCTTCTTCTTCACCAAAATTTCGAGGTTTTCAGCCCTAAAAACGATTTTCTTCAACAATCTTCATCCCCAAGTCATAGGTAATCAATTCCAAACTTTGTTCTTTCAATTCCTTACTATTTTGCATCACTTTTAAAGCAAAAACAAAGAATTTTCATGGTAAAAATCTAGGATTTGGGTAGAATTAGGGAGTTTTGTAAAAATCTAATTTTTATATCAAATTAAGGTCGGATTTCAAAACTAATAGCATATTTGGATTCATGGGTGAATGGGTAATCATAAATTGGTCCGAACCCCGAGTTTAGACCAAGCAGGCCCGGGGTCGGATTTTCACTTTTTTAGAAAACTTAGAAAAAATTATATTTTTCAATAAAGTTAGTTCCTTTTGCATTAGTTAATGATATTAAGTTAATTTTGATTAGGTTCGAGCAAGTTAGAGGTGAATTCAAAAGGAAAAGCTATAGTTGAGCATTGAGTAGCCTGCGGAATTGAGGTAAGTGTTTGGCCTAACTTTAGCTTGAGGGAATAGGACTCCCCACTTGTTTGATACATGAATTGCATGGGTGTGGTGTATAGGTGTGGTGACGAGTATCTATGCACCACCCAAGTTTGTTGTTAAACATGATCCCCTTTCCTATTCCCCACTTATTTGATCATTATCTTAATTGTTA